>JAANSK020315374.1:0-19046 GCA_011763485.2 Isoetes engelmannii
GGCAAAGAGAACCAGAAGAAAAACCCCAAGCAAGGCTACAATTGTAGAGATCGACATGGCGACCGACGGCTTGAAAGTTTCGTATTCTCGCGCACCATAGCCAGGCTTCAAAACCTGCGATCTGCTTTTCCCGATCTCTGGAAAAGGGCTGGGCATCGTTACTAGTTGTTTATGAATTCTCTCAAATATCTGTTCACAGCTCTTTGTTAATATTTCATCCAATTGCTTACCCATATCTGTGGCTCTTATCCCATCCAAATCTGCTTTACTTGTCATTTCCTCCGTGCTGATCCTGAAATCTTCCATTTTCTTTGAGTCCAGTTTGTACCTTATCTGGTCCCGAACTATACAATTTCTGCAAGTGTACTTTCCATGTCCTCCTGTCCTTCAATTGTATCCCGCTCTGCATCTTCTTGATTACTTTCCAAAAGTTCTTTGGGTGAGTCTTGATTTGGCACACCTTTTTCTTCCGAAATTCTATTATGTAGGTCATTTTCTTATTTATTATTGACCTTATGTATCTCTCCTCAAAGTCCTTATATTTCTCCATTCCCATCCACAATTTGGCTGCCTTTTTTGCGTTTTACATTCAAGTCCTACCATTTTGCTTGCCTGAATTTTCTCACATTCTCCTATTATTTATGAATTCTCTCAAATATATGTTCACAGCTCTTTGTTAATATTTCATCTAGTTGCTTACCCATATCTATGGCTCTTCTCCCATACCAATCTGCTTTGCTTGTCATTTCCTCCCCGCTAATCTTGAAATCTTCCATTTTCCCTTGAGACTAGTTTATATATTATTTGATCCCGAACTATACAAGTGTACTTTCTAGGTCCTCCTATTCTTCAACTGTATCCCACTCTGCTTATTCTTGAATACTTTCTAAAAGTCCCTTGGGTGAGCCTTGATTTGGCACACCTTTCTCTTCTGCAGTTTTGTTATGTAGGCCCTTTTCTTATTTCTTATTAACTTTATAAATCTCTCCTCAAAGTCCTTATATTTCTCTGTCCCCATCCACAATTTGGCTGCCTTTTTTGCCCTTTTACATTCCAAGTAATACCATTTTGCTTGTCTGAAATTTCTTTCTTCTATTGTTTATGAATTCTCTCAAATATCTGTTCACAACTCTTTGTTAATATTCATCCAGTTGCTTACCCATATCTGTAGCTCTTATTCCATCCCATTCTGCTTTACTTGTCATTTCCTCCATGCTGATCTTAAAATCTTCCATTTTCCTTGAGTCCAGTTTGTACGTTATCTTATCATCCTCCTCTTCCTTTGTCTAATGCCCCTATTTGTTTGCCGATGTGTTCTTATTATATAGCTCTCTTCATCCTTTTCTGTTTATTTTTAATTTTTTTGAAGTGGCCCGACTTTTTTGGAGATACCTAGTATCCATCATAATTGTGGTGTATCATTTTAATTGAGGTAGCTGACGGGCTGTGCCCCTCTAACAGCTTAAATATTTGAGGTTTGTCAATATAATTCACAAATTCAGGTTGAGGACTGACGGGGACAAGCCTCTCTAACAGTCCCCCCCCCCCCCCGCTCCCTTGTATTTGGGATTAATATCCCATGTGCTCGTCGAGAACTGCCAGGGCTGAGCCACACTAACGGTCCTCGTTCATATGGCTGATGGAGCTAAGGCACCCTAACAACATTGTGTTGATTTTGGCGATGGTTATAACACCACAACTGATGGGACAGAGCTCCTCTAACAGTTTTAGCCTCAATCAACTGGTTTTTTGGCCAAAGGTGACGAGGCCAAGCCACTCTAGCACCCTTAGCAATGCCACACCATTAACTTCTTACGAGAACTGGTGGGGCAGAGCCGCTCCACCAGCTTCTCGTTTGTTATGGTCATATAATACAAGCATTTTCTTATTCTAAGCTTCCACAATGAACTCATATTTATAACTTAGCATTCTAGCATAAATTCTTAACCATCGATGATTACATTCCACATAGCAAATTTCGTAGACAATCTGACCTGGTATGAGCTGCTCCTTCCACCAGTAACTTACAAAGCACATGCACCTTGTCGTCCTTTGTTTAACGTTAGAACACATAAATATCTCTAAGTCCTTACATATTAGTTAGTATGAATACTGCATGCTTGATCAATACTCCTAAATAGGCAACATGTAAACTCCTTCCTACGATTAGAAAGCACCAAAACTCTAAATCGGGCTGTAAATATTTTGTTTGCTGCTTCAAGTCTTGATAAAACATAGGCAACACTAGATATCCCTGGAGAGGCCTCCATGAGAGCTTTCCATGAGCGCAAATTTCACCTAAGATAGAGCTTCGGTTGAACAGTTATGAGAAAAAATGTAATGCCAAGTAATTGAAAAGTAACAAATCCCTAATTTCGACTGTAAGTTTGTTGTTTTCACCCTCAAATCTTGGCCAAACTCTATCGAATTAGATATCCCTAGATAGGTCTTTGTGATAGGTGTAAATTTCACCTAAAACAGAGCTCCAGTTAAACAGTTATGAGATAAAATGTAATACCAAAATATTGAAAAGTAACAAAACCCTAAATCCGACTATAAATTTAATGTTTTTACCCTCAAACCTTGGCCAAAGAAGGCAAATAAGATATCTCTGGAAAGGTCTATATGAGTGCTTTCCATTGATGCAAATTTCACCTAAAACAGAGATCCGGTTGAACAGTTATGAGAAATAATGTAATAAATAGTCATTGAAAATCAACAAAACCCTAGACCCCACCGGAAATTTTCTGTTTTCACTTCACATATTGTCTAAATATAAGAAGCCCATATGTCTCTGAAAATATTTCTGAGAGAGCTTTCCATTGGCACCAATTTCACTTGAAACAGAGCTATGGATCAAAAGTTATGATAAAAACAATAGTGCTGACCTAAAAACTGCACGTTCTCTCTATAACGCGTTTCTCTCTAGCACAATCAGTTTCTGCTGCCCAGCCTCACCCGATTACATAATGTCCTTTTGCTCAATGGTACAAAAGCCATGGCGAATGGGGAGTTCAGAGAACACCCTCAGCAAATCTGGGATGATGCTCATTTGCCAACATACCTAGAAATAAGTTGTTGATTATGGGCTTGGTCTGGGTTGGCAACAACCTAAAACCTATTTTTGAGGGAATGTTTGCCTCATGCAGGGTTAGAGAGGCAGCTCTTGATAAGGGATTGGTTCCGGGATCATCCACACCTATGTGAAAGCCTTGATGACATCCTATCGAGGCAACCCAATCATGTGCCTAATGCCACTGTTCATAGTGTCCAAGCTGAAGTCTCGCCAACAAGTGTGATCATCGATTTGTATTAACATTTTAATAACAAGACCATCTATAGCACCATTGAAATTAATTGCCATTGAAATTAATTACAAGACCAAGGCATTTTTTTATTCGCGGACGTGGGGATCCCGGAGGACAACATCATATAAATGTGATCCCAAAGGAGGGGATCACCATGTACTTTATCGATCAAAATCAACGGTCCATGGCGGGCATGGACTGTATCGAACGGTCTGTTTGAACTTGCCAGCCCATGGATGGTCCAACGAGTAGTGTAGTGACACATGAAATGATTGAAACCACCACCCGGGATCACCAACTTCGTCCAGAAGACAATGCTCTGCATTGTTGCATGTGGAGACGGATTTTTGAAGCGCCCAGCGGCTACGAACGATCTCGAGCAGGAGAGAAGATATCACAGATATTAAGATTCTTTGTATGAGGCACAGTTCATATATCTGAGCTCCCATATTTAGCTGCGGACTGAAATACATCAGGAATCACCACCTAATGGCCTTTTCGACCCTAGGAACCTACACTGGTTTCCTGAAGAGTACTAAATTCCTTTAATACATGGAGGTGGACAAATGCTAGTCTGGACCTGCCACATTCCAACAGATCGAGTTTAGAACTTCATTATTGGAGAGCAAAGAAACTGCGTGGCACCTTGCAATTTTTATTTAAGAAGTTCTAATCTCGAAAGGGTGCTAAAGAGGCCAACCAGGGATACTCATTTGACTATGAAAAGGTATGCTTCAGCTGAAACTTAGTTTGGTTGTGTTGTTTGTATGTTGAAAATCATTCTACTTTCCAAGCTTTCCATTTGGATAGGGAGGTGTTTCTATACAATAGGGTCCATTTTTAGATGTGACTTTCATTCTTTAGATGTACATGCACTATTTCCACTACTTCCATGCACTAAAATTTCATACAGAATTCAGATATTGGTGCACAGATGGGCCCTAGCTAGGACAGAACATCGAACTCTCACGTAGTTGCTCATGGACCACCTCAACCTGGCACACAGAGGAAAAGAGTTGACAGGAGGGAGAGTGTACATAGGAGCAACCAGTGCCATTTTAACATTAGACAACTCTATCTTCTCTCAGATTGCCCACATGTTAGCTATTATCGGTTTGATCATAAGCATTTCCAAGGTGCCTTGCGTAAATTGTTTGACCCAGAGAAGGGAATCAGAGTCAAGCTAGCACTATGGATCTTCCAGGAATTGAGGGAGTGGGTTAGAGAAAAACTCGTGCATTGGCACACATCACGCAGTGTTATGAACATGCACGCGGAGAGGTGGAGGTTTAAACTCGATATGCATGGAAAGGATAGTATGTGTAGGGATTATGTGCTCAAGATCCGAGATGTTTAACATTGAGAAGAGTGTTATTCGAAACACTTGGAAGTTACACGAAGACCTTCCCATTAGTATCACACATGTGTGGGTGCAGCAGCATTAAGAATCCGTGTTCTGCTATGAGCAAGGTGACTTGTTCCAATTGGGAGTGATGACTCCAATTTAAAGAGAGTCTATGCTAAAGTTGCGAAAGAATAGGGCCCTTCCTTCAAAACCAATGAAAGAGGTAGCACCTGATTCTTTTAATTTCTAGGTTTCATTCAAAAGCTAGTGTACATTTCCATTGGGTGTTCTTGGTTTTTATTATACATGTAGTATCTATTCATACTCATTGCTTTTGATGACCATTGCAATGGATTGCCATTGGCCTATGTGGTTACCAATTCACAAAAAACTAGCGCCATAACTAGGTGGCTGAAAGCATTGAAGGATTCACTATGCCTAGTCAAATTGGCACTAATGGTTGCTGACCGTCAACCAGTGTGCATCCAGTAGGAGACTAACATTCACCTAAATCTTGCTACACTATTGCTTTTAGAGCATGGTTGTTGCCCCTATATCCCATCATGGTATCATCTGCATTTCTATGGTGCCTATGTCTGCCTCCTTACGCATATCTCAATCCACATGCTCACTTAGATTTTTACATTAGTCTAACTCTTTATTTGCTTCTTAGATACATTGCTTTCCTCATAAATGCAATTAGGATTTCGTTTAACCCTTTTCTTTATACTTATTATGTCAACCCTTTTTTTTTTTTGAAGGATGTCAAACTTTATTCATCAATCAAAGAAATGTAAGAAAATGAAATGCAGAGACATGACTACAACCACAAGCAAGATGAAAAGCTCGTTTCCGCTGCTTAGGCCATGCATTAGGGTAAATAGCAAGCAAAATATGCTGGCTAGATAGAGAAGTGCCAAACAAGGTTAAGAACCAAGACCAAGCCAACCGGACCCACTCACATAGGAAAAAGCAATACTCAATAGTCTCAACCCTCTATTTACATAAAGGACATAGCTCTGAAATTCGGTCATCAATTTTATGGACCAGTCTGTTAACTCTGAGACATCTATTGATTAGCTGCCACCACAAAACTGCCACCTTTGGGTGAAGCAACTTATCCCACACCCATGTCCAGATATTTTTCCACTGCGGCTGTGGGACCTGAAGATGCCATCTATTGGAGGGAGACAAGATTTCACTCTGCATAAGCAACTTAGAAACAGAAGAAACAAAGCACCCCGGCCTGATACCCTGGTGGCAACCACATACCACTACTTCAATTTGTGGACCGGAATCCTGTGGCAACAGTACAACAATACGAGCCCAAATTGCTCTATCCCATCTATACAACAAGAACTTTGTTCTGAATGCTTCCCATGATAGAAGATGACCAGACTCATACCATGCTGCAATAGTTCTTATACCAGCTGCTATCCACCGACGCTGTGTCTTTGGATGAATAGTAATACTCAGTGGCACATTCTCTTGAGTGTCCTGTAATGGAATCCACTAGCATGGAGTAGATAACTGAAGACACGCCTGGGGTTTGATATGAACAAGGGACCTGACAATATCCCAAGCAGCAACCTTCATTGGATACCAAAACAATCAATGCATGTAGGAGTTGTCCCTTAAGAAATAAGGTATTTAGTTCCCATCCAACATTTTACCACTTACGAAAGGCTGGACTCAGTGTCAAAACCACTATAAGAATTACATTAGAGCTTTCTGCAAATACTGCTTGCTAGTAAAATGACATAGCCTTTTTGGATGGTATACAACAACACAAAAATGCACTTTGGTTCTACAAGAAAGGTACGACAATTCAACAAATAATAATGACTCTTGTAGCTCCTCAGTAACTTGCAAATCCGTTAGCAATGCCTAAAACAAAAAATTTGTTTGAAAAGCTTCCACCATTTGCTCCCTAACATGCCCCTTGATTCAGAATTCCCCTCTTTTCTTGTCGTTTCGATTGCCCTTTCTTGAAAAGCAGTCAAGGTAACTCCCATTCCCTGCTCTACTGTATCAAGTGCCCAGCGAACAGTTCTTCAGGGATACAAGACCTTCTAGATGCCTCTCTAATGGAAATTCTGAACTTACGAACCACGTCAAGAGTGTTGAGCATGTTCTTTAGTCTATTGCCCACATTTTCCAATCCTTCTCGCCATTGCAGTAGCTGCACTGACCCTCGAAGGCTTCTTCTTTCTCCTAAATGTGCACACCTGTTTGGTACCCGATTCTGGCCGGCTGCTTATTGCACCATCATAATCTTGCCTTGATCTTCTGGAAACCATGCCTCTCGTGTTCTTTAATGCCCTTGTGCGAGGTCTTTGTTGCTGTTGAGCTTAAATTGAAAGCTAATTGGTTTGAAGCCATAATGGGCGAGGGCAAATTGGATCGAGCTCCAGCAATCGAGCAAGAAATTGGGCACCAATTCAAGCCCTCAGCATTGAAGTTGGGCTAGAATTGCATGCGTTTCGGGGATTTCACGGTCACAGTAGGGGGCTTTCACAGTCATGGTTACTTGTCGCCCTGTACATGGTAACCAAGCACCAAAGGGAGGACTAGGTGACATCTCGCGGACGGTTGAGGGGGGGAACATCCTCGGCCACACGAGATGCTAACCCAAGGTCCGGGTTACATGTGCAACAGAGGGCGACCCCACCCCTGAGGGGGGTTTCCCATGAAACCTGAAACCTGAGTGCTCAGCTCGAGCAAGGTTTGTGGGTTCCCGTGGATTATCAGACCTCAAGGTTTTTTTCTTGCAAATCCAAGCCCATTGATGCACGAACAGAGAATCTGAGTCGATAGATCCGTTTCAGGTCCACGACCTCACTGCCAAGAAATAGGTATGCAATACTTTTTGTCCAGGTCTAAAACCTGAATGCATCGGATCCTCGACTGGAGAAAACCTCCAGTGCCATGCCCATGGGAAGCCCCCCTAATAGGGAAAACATTTCGAAATAAATATTACAACCACTACACAAAATACTAGTGACAGGAAAGTTCGAGAACTCTAGATAAACCCTAAACCTTAAACCCTTGTTCAAACAGGAGCTGTGGAGAAATGGCGATGGCGATGATGAGGAAGGCAGCCACAGCGGCCGCTTTAGCTGCAGCTCATGCAGGATCCTCCTCCACATTGCGTGCCAGAACAGGCAGATTTGCAGCTTCATCTTCATCTTTTGGTCGGGCCGTAGCTTTGGCTGCAGAACGGCACTATACTAGTGCCGCCAGGCGTCGTATGCAGGAGAATATGAGACCGCAGAGGGAGTTCAATGTCAGGGAAGAAAAGTTTGGCATTAAGATTGAACGGAATGTTATTGCAGAACGGCTCGCTGAATACAGCGCATCTTCTTGGATGACCCGGTATTTTGTTCTTCAGCTCAAACATTTCCTTTTTTATGTCAATTCATAGAGTTATGATTGATATACTAAGCTAAAACTGATTTTTTTACATTTGGAAATTGTTTGTGACTGTGGTTTGCGTATGGCTACATTGTTAGTTTGAAATAATAAGAAGAAGCGGTTTGGACGTACAGCAGATATGCACTGAATGAAATGCTTTCTTTTTGTTTAATTTCATTAGCCATGTACTTATGTTCGCTTGAACGTAAACACAAGAAACCAGCTGTTTGGACATAGAGTAGATATGCATTGAATGAAATGCTCTATGCATTTAATCTCATTAGCATGTCCTGAAGTCAGTTTTTAATTTCTGGTTTGGTTTCAGGTGGAAATGCAAAGCAAGCAAATTTCCATGGACTTACGACACAAACGAAATTTTTTATCTTCTAAAAGGAAAAGTGAACATCTATCCCGACGGACAGGACGACTATGTGCAGATTGAAGCTGGTGATATCTGTATCATGCCCAAAGGAATGAGCTGCACCTGGGATGTATTAGATGATCTTGAGAAAACATACAAGCTTTACGTTTAGGATCACTATCTCATATATCAAGGAATAGTCATTACTTAGAATCAATGACTAAGAAGAGGTAACTGGCTATTGATTGTTGTTTGTTCTGATGATGCTGTTAATCAGTTGACTGGAAAACAATTGTTGCAAGCTATTATCATAAGAAAGTGGGAGAGAGGAGCTTGAAGTTAATTCTTTGCCTCCACTACCGATGTGGCCTTTTTGCAACGCTAGTATTATTTTGTCTTGAGGAAGTTCTCTTTTGTAGTTTTTTGGTGAGCAAGGAGCAGACTTTCGTTAGCACATATGCTATCAAAGATTTAGAAACAGGGGTGCATCAGACATCAAGAATGATCAGAATATTTTTCTGAGTTTTGTTATTAACCCATATTGTTTGCATGGACTATCTTGCATGGCATGTTCTGATTTAGAGCTTGTTAAAGTGATCAAAATTGTAAAAATATCTCATGTCTATGCAGCGGTAAGTGAACACAGATGATGGAAGCTTTTGTTTCAAAATAGTAATGGTTACTTATGATGCTTGTTGCATGGGTTTTGTAATGTTTTAGTCTTCATAAAAACACTTTGATATACAAGAGCGTAATAAAATTTTCTCAGCTTGCAGATATTAGTTGCTCCTGCAACAATACGCATAAACGGAATGTTTATTATCAGATTAAGAAATTTCTTAAGAAATCCTAAACTTTTTCTACTATAATCGTTTCAAAATGTTTGTATTTGGTCTAATGATGTTAGAAAATACTGAAATATAGTGGTACAAAACTCACCTCATTCACAAATATAGCATAACTCACCTCATTCACAAATATAGCATGGAAGCCATGTGGAACTCTAACAGGAATAGAGATCACTGCTACAGGATCTGGGGACATTGTCTTTGCATCAATTACAATAACTTCGGATTTCCTGCAAGCAAAATAATCAGGAAAGACATGATAAGAAACAGAAAACCAAGGAAAGAGATTTTACTCGAGTGTTTCATCATAGACGAAAGCAATCAAATATCCATCGTCTTCATCTTTTGCATCAGATTTCGGTACAAATACTGCCTCTGATCCATATCGACCACTTCCGTATACATATGTGCCACTCACGAATCCATCTTCACCTTTCTTTTCAAGGTCAAATTTTGCCACCTGGTCTATGTCTATAGTATTTTCTCCAAACACACTAGCATAGACATAACGTTGTTTCCTGAAAATGATAAAACTAGTTAGCAAGCGGAGACTGCCTTTGAGAGAACTACTACAATTTTTTTTGTTGTTTGCTACAAGCAGCAGAGCAGGCTGAATTAGTTGAAGGCACAAGTTACTAGTTCAGGTAAAGAACAATGTGTTCATGTAATCTAGTGTGTAATTCATCTACTTCATGTAATCTAGTGTGTAATTCATCTACTGATCTGGAAGGAAGGCTCTAACCTGCCCAGATAGCTTTCATTTATGCGCGGAAACTCTACAACACTTTGATGAGATAGTTGTTTCTGTGAAGCAGCTCCATTCTTCAAGTTAAACCTGAATTCATACCTGAAACATCAAGAGCAAAGGTTTACCATAGTATATCATAGTTCTCATCCATACTGTAAATGGGAAGTTTAGTTACATGATCTTACAGTTCATTCCGATATTTTTCCTTTGCCTGCCCAAGACCTAGCATGGTCACGTCTAGCTCGAGATTTACTTTAGGTGTTCGGCATCCATATAAAACGACGTCATCACCTTCTTCCCATGCATTTGCTATACCAAATCCAGTTTTCCAAACTTATCAAGATCCCAATCTTTTGAATACGTGCATCAGAAAATTGTTATATTATGTGATGAATGCTGGTATGTAGAAGCATTTGCTCAGTTAAATTGCGAAGTTTTGTGTAAGGTTGGGAATGGAAAATAAACTTCCGGGTTTTCTGCACTTAATATCTCAACCAATATGCTATAGTATAGAAGTATTTTACAAATTGCAATGCGCGTACGAAGATAACCTGTATGAAACACGTAACATGAAGGAAGTTCAAACCAATGAATGGCATGTTCATTGACAGCATAGCGCGGTAATACCCCAAAGCGTGCACTTCTGGTTGAATCGAATGTAAATAGAAACTTTCCTTGAACCAGATTCTGCAAGAATGACTAATGGCTTAGTTGTATTGTAGTTGTCTTTGTGAGAGTGAGATTAAATGCACAATATTATTGTTGTTTTAACATTCAAAAGGTAACTTACCCTGTGCATAAATGTCCAGTAGAGGATGCTTAACTCTAGATAGATAGAAACTACAGGGTGCATAACAAATTCATCTTATATTAAATGATCCTATGCAAGTTACCTCTTTGCGCATGACCAAAGGAAGATCCATAAAGATTGCATAGTTCTCTGTTATTGCAAAGTCATGCATCATTACGGCTTCTGATAGTGTTATGGGAACTGGTTTTTGGATAGCCCCATCCTTTGAAACAACTCGATATGTGGCAAGAGGGGAATCCACCTGGTAACCAAAAAAGAACATCTCACCTGCATGGATGCATCAATGCTGTAAAATAGATTTAACTTTTGGCATGATCAGCTTATTGAACACAAATTTTCCAACCTGTGACAGGGTCAACCTTCGGATGAGCAGTGAATGGATGTGCTAATTTTTTGTCATAGTCTAGGCGACCCACAGTTTCCAGGTTACCATCTTCAAGCATTCGAATAACATCTGGAAATTCCATAGAAGCTATTTAACTGCAAGCAATAATCTATGAACTTGTATATTGTAAAGCAGACAGAGATATGGAGATGAGAAAGGCTGAATATGAATACAGTACGTTCTGCAAGAATGAATACTCACAAGGCATGTCCCCCTCGTTCAGGGCCATAAGTCTCCTGTTGTGATATACCATAGCCGTATTACCTGAAAAGGTCAATAGTCTGGTGAAAGATATGGCATTATTTATATTGAACTTTAATCTTTGGCTAAAGTTAACAAACCAGTTCCTGCTCCATTTGACGCATCCAATACACCAAATTTAAAACGAAGATTGGAAAGCATCCCAAACATAATGCCACGAAAGCCCTTCATATCTCCCAGCTGTAAGAAGTAATGATTTCATAAATAGCTTGTAATGTAGAAACAACTAACAAAGAGTAAGATTAGGACATTACTAAATTTAAATGCAGAAATTTTACAGGGAAGTTGAATCAATCATCTCACAAGATTTTTGAATTATAATATATGATGTTTCAGTACTTTCATGGACCTGGTGATCAGACAAGAAGCTGAGATACCAAACAAGAGAAACCTTTTGCTTGACTTTTTACAGACTCAATCGGGAGAGCAAAATGATGCTTATAGCTAATTTTTTTACATTCCATGTAATATTATCCATTTTAGATAAAACATTTTCACAGCCCAACATGTACATTCTGTGGTGCAGGAAAACAAAATTTTATTTGAAGATAGAACCTTGATAAACTTAGCTCCCCCATAATGCTCTTCTTGCAGCAGCCTAGCTGTTTTGACATACCGTGAAACATAAGTGGCATTCCCATTTTTTATTCTCAGTCCATGTAACATCCTGAACAAATTAAACGTTAGAACATACAAAGTTTTATCGACCTGAAAAATGTCATATAAAAACTAATTTCCACAGAGTTTGGCATTATTATCTGCTTTTGTGAAAAATTTGCTTCTGATAATGACCAAGACGTTGTACCCCCAACAAGAACATCTTTTACTAAGATGCCTTTTATTGGCACAGAAAATCTGACAGGAAAAACTTTCTTGCACTGCCATAACGGTATGCTATCAGGGTATGCTCTTCTTTTCTCTCTTATCAACAATACAATAAGGGAATTCCTTTTCCAACATCAAATTACGAAATTCACAGCAGAATTTTCAGAAAAAATGTAATTTAATCCAAGCTTACCCATCTCCATCAAACCTGCACAGCCACGTAAAAACAATCAGCATGAGATTATCAGCTGAGGATATGAAAATGGAATAGTTTTACCAATGGTAATCCCCAACAGGCTTGAACTTGGGGTTGGGACCAATTCTAACGAATTCTCCATTAAGACAAGCCTATATAAGACATATCCTCCATAAATGCGCAAAGTATAGACTCAAAGAACGAGAAAACTTACTGGCAGATTCCCGACTACAGGGAGATTGGATTTAGGTCCAAACTCTGAAACCGGTGCGAAATTGCCCTTGAGAAACGGAGAAATTTGCTTGCCAAAGATGAAGACAATGGATGCTTCAAAATAATCACAGAGGAAGGCAACCAGTTTGGCGAGCAGGCTGAGTTTAGGAAGCTTTTGCAGAGGGGGGTCTGGCAAAGATTTGGAGTCTGCAAGGCTCCCCATTCTGGCGGATGCAAGCTTGGTGCAGAGCAGCGCACTGTATTTTCTAGTGGAAGGAGACGTACGTGGTTTATAGTTGGCCACAATCAACACATCGTTCCAGTGTTTAGCAAGCTTGGCTCAAATGGACGTGGATTATTTGCTTTGCTGAAATTCTAAGGTATCCACGTTGCTGAAATTCTAAGGTGTCTACCTGGCTGTACACCTCAGCATCTTTTATTTTTATTTTTAGCCGTTGGATCTTTGTATTTTCGCATCAAGGGCTACGAAAATTAGTTACTCTGAAAATACCTCTTCGACTTCCGAAGTTTCATAGTGCCCTTGCAGACCTGCTTCCAAATCCAATCCAAAGCAGGAAATTATCGAAGACCCGGAAAATCTGCAATTTCCAAATGAAAATAAGTAAGTTAATTTACTTGTTTTTGTGGCCACATGCTAGTTGCCTAAACGACAGCGAAATAGGTGATTGTAAACCTATGCCTTTCTCTAGTAAAAAAACCTTGGGTTGCCAAATTCTTACATCGCAAGAGTTGGATAGATCCGTCCCTGTCTTCCAAGTAATGGTTGATCTGATCTCTAATAGTAAAATACATTCCTCATGTAATAGGTCGAATATTATACCCTTGTATTGCAGGGTAGGCGAATAGCCTTGTTTTTGAATTTGACTCACAAACAAAATTAGGTGGAACAAAAAAGAAAAGAAAAGAAAGGTAATATGTTGCACCACCAGAAAGTTATAATCATCAGCAAAAAGCTCATTTTGCGGAAGTAGATGCCTATGTTTTTCAAGAAGAAAGCCCATCTCCAAAACCTAATGGGTATGATAACATATTAACCGAAGATATGCATGTCTGCTTCCTGCTTGCAGTGCTCCTCTTCACGCTGTACCAGAGGATTTGTTTGGGGAGGTAACACACACACTCCACGAGGACTTTCTCCACTGCTACGTGCTGGCCCCAACAGTCCTTGGGGATATGCTTCAACTCATACTTCAAGTCATATAGATGCTCTTGTGCACATGCAAAGGTCGCTGATATTAAATGAAATAAATGAAGTAAAGAATCCTATTGTTCTGAAGCAGGCTTTGATAGAAAAAGAAGCTGAACCACAAGCAGTTGCTACTCAACCAGAACATACTGTGGAGTTTGTCCAAGTTCACCAAGATGAAGTCAGTGAATGTTGTCAAATTCATTCCTTATAAAATCCACTACTTTTCAGCTTGAAGCATTAGAAGTTCATAAAGATCTTTAAAGGGTTTTTTAGCTATTGGTAGGTTGATAGTGGAAGAAGAGATAGAGGATGGTATATTAAAGGATGAGTTTAGAGACACTTTCAATAGTCCTGGAGCAAAAGACTTCAAATTATTTGAAACAACTGAATCCTTGCTTATATTTAGTGCAATTCTACATGGAGCACAACAAGGGAAGACTGATGAGTCTTACTGGTACTATGCGAATTTTGGTTAGTTATCGTAACCTAGGCATTGCATTTAAAAACTTCCTTCTAATCTTAATTTTGAGCATTGTTGTGCCGTTTTGCATCAGTGGTAACATCACAACAATTGCCAAGTTGGGAAAGGCACGTATGGAGAAGCTTTTAAAGAAAGTGGAAATGTTTGCAAGATTGTACCCATGGATGGATTTCAGAGTAAATGGCGAAATCCAAAAGGTGAATGGTTTATTCGTTAGAGATGGACTTAGATCAAAGTATATATCTCAAATATCTTGTTTGCAGACTCTTGGCAAAATGTATACCGAGATACTATTAACAAATACTGGAACAGACTTCGAAGCAAATTAAATCTGTTGTATCACATTATGATTCTTGTGCTAATAGGGCTCGTCATTTAATTTCTATATTCTATATATGTCATTTAATGTAAAACCATTCTGGTCCCTGTCAATTCTCCGCTTTCTCTTGAGCTTGGTTTGAACACCCCAAATACTAAAGTTCCTTTCTTTCCGTGATGAGGACCTTGGCAACGGAATGAAGGAGGAGCTAACGTTCTCAGGATCTCTTTGGCAAAATAGATACGATTTGAAGATGAAGCTTGAACTTCCAAATTCATATTTACTTGGCATGTGTCTTTTGCAGAAAAAGCTTCTCCTACTAGGTGAGTCCTTAAAGCTAAAGCTTCCTGCTAGATGGTTCAACAGAAAAACAATACTTAATCTCTGCTCCCGAAATCCTTGCTTTAGCTGTATAGATTAGTATGCGTTTTGCAGTGCTAGATATGCATTAATAACCATATTCTAATGCTGAAGATGAAGAACAACATGAGTTACAATGCAAGGCTTTTCATCTCGCTGCAAGATGGTTGCTTTGGACTATCTGGAAAAGACGTAGACTGGTAATCTTCAAAGGTTTGGATGTGGCAGATAATCATGTTCTTCAAGAAGCTCAAGGTCACATTGCTAAGGCATACCATTGTTATTCACTTGCCCCTCGTAAGAGGCGATTGATTTTTGAGGAGTATTTGGATGTGCGCTCTTATGCTTAGGCAGGTTGCCTCCCTCAGCGGGTCTCTGCTTATCTGCTGAGATTTTATTCATGTCTTTGCATTTATACTTGTATTGGATTCTTTGATTCAATAAACTCTGACGTCCTTCAACCAAAAAAAAAAAAAAAAAAGAACGGCATGCGTTTTTCAGGCAGTAATTACTCAAACGACCTCATTTAGAACTTCGTTCGGGATTTCAGAGTCTTGGAAATGGCATCTACAAAGATAAGTAATTTGTTGATTTATTCTTAGAGAATTTGTTTGATTGATACCTATCCCATCCCAGAAAAGCCCTTTGCTTGCTTCTCAATAAATGAGATGTTATCAGACAACTGTTAGATGCTCTGACAAATCATATATCTTTATATCATTGGCACAAGAAAATTGTGATTGCAGGAGGAATTTTGAGGCAGAAAAGATCAAGCTGTGGATGGAGGGATTGAATTTCAAACAAAGGCAGGCATCATTAACCGTGGTTGATAGTTGGGGGTTTCAGACTCAAGAACAAAATGTGACAAAGCAACCTACACCGCGTAGATGCAATTACGCTCGTGCCTTTGTGCTTAAGCCGAAGAAAGCTCTATGTCCTTTTAATGTTATTTTATTGATCAGGCCGTGAATGATATTGCGGATCAGGTTCTGCTTTTCTTTGACGTATCTTGCGAATTAAGTTGCTAGGCAACAAATCCCTAGAAGATGGGGACTCATCATTCTTGCTTAGCTCCTCTAGCAACATTTTCATTTTAGTGGTGCGCACATGTAGAGCCCTAGAGCAAGTTCAGCTGGCATTCAGGTTCATACACTATGATGTGTGATGTCTTGCATATGCAATGCAAAGGGAAATTGTGCAGCATATGATTCATATATGGATCTCAAATTGTGAGACACAATCTGAAAAAATGATAGTGATCTCTATCTTGCACTCCGGTTGCTTGGCCATGCTGCTGCCAACCTTCTACATCCAGCTTTTGTTTCCTTTCTGTTAAGAACTTTGGTCCTTCAACTAATGCAGATTGTGGTGAGTCTTTACATGCATGACAATTCAAGTATGCATGAGACAGGAAGCTCTCATAGGTGACACCCAGAAATTAACATGATCTTGTAATAGTAATGTGTGCTAGAAAAAGTACTTGGACAAATATATAAAGCTGATAGTACATGCCAATGTTGTATTTAAAGGATCTTTCTCAGCAAGCTCCAAGAGTGCTGAAGGGTCGTTGTTTGCATTTTCTTTATTGGATTTAGGAGCAACAAATACAACCTAGTCTACTATGAAGTCCACCACGTTTATGAAAAGGCAAGGGAACTGTACATGGATATGATTGAAAGACGTTATGTTCCTGATTGTGCTTATTGAATGTCCTGCCTATGAAGGAGAGATGACGAAAGCATTGAGCATTCTGCATGAATGGCCCAAGTGTGGATTTACCCTAATGCTGTCACATATACTGTCGTCGTTATGATAAAATTGTGAACAGGTATAGAGCCAACAGTTGTCACTTGTTCTTTGTTATTGAAAGGGCTAGTACTAGTTGGAAAGAGTGCCGATACGTAAAGTTTAAAGGCCAGAAATTCCTCAGAATATGCAAAATGTGGAAGCCCTCAATCGGATCGTTCAAAGTTATTTTTTAAAAGCATGGTTGCTATAAAAGAAATCTAATTGGAATGTTGACATATTCCAGATATACATATACAGGAAACTTACAAAATTGCAATGTCTTCGGTATGGAGGTTAATTGGTAATAATCAGAGAACTAGTTATAATATGACATAATATATGTACTTTTAAAGAGTGAAAATGAGAGATATGTAAAGGGATATGTTTGCTTGTTATTTGATATTTCATGGAGGCATTATGGCCCAAATAAAAGGCCAAACGACCTCGGTATTTCCTGGCCACATGGCCATGAGGCTATTTTTCTGTTTCATTAATCCGAGAGGAGGATGTTATCGGCCTTAACATCTTGGACTGAGTTGTTATCCAAAAACAGGGGAGGTTTGATTCCAAGAACAAAGCACCGGATTTAGGAAGGTTGATGGCCACGAATTGGAGTAGTGTCGTGGTTCAAAGCTTTCTTTTTTAGTTCTAAATATAGTAGCAAGTTTGTTTTTGTTGCTGGAGTTATACTTCAATGCTCTAGGCTATGGCTAAAGCTGAGAGCCATAGCTTCTGTTGTTTTCATTTCGTGAGTCGAGATGAAGATATGCTCTGTGCTCTGTCGGGATGAAGATATGATGAGGCAAGAATAAGTTATTGCGAATAAGGAGTGTTATGATCATAATATGTTGCTTCTGCTAGAAACAAGGCAAGAATAAGTTATTGCGAATAAGGAGTGTTATGATCATAATATCCCTGTTATCTTGTTGGTAGTAGTTGTTATGGCCATAACAAATGTGCCACAAGAACGTGATGGGATATAACAGCCTTGAAATCGGTGGTTGAAAACAAAGGATATTGATAAATGACGAGGAGTAGGACGTTAAAATATGCTTTCTACTCTTTATGTATTTTGCTTCTTCCAGGGCATGCTTTTGACAGTATGGATACCTACGTCTTAATAATGGATACATTGTAAGTTTTCGTGGTGCTATCATGAAACATGAGACAACCAAAGACCCATGTGGCACTACTTGCCCACCTAACAAAATGCGCATTAGTTCTAGGGCAACCTTTGTGCAACGCCTTGTTTGTTTGCGCTAGATAAAGATCCTCAATAAGACTAACGATGGCTAACAAGACTCTCTCTCTATTCTATTCCAACATTTGTTAATGAATTCCAAGTGGCAAAGTTGTATTTATAAATAATAGCATAAAGGAAGGTGCCACTATTTCTAGAGATAGTGATGTATTTAAGCATGGCTACAATAAGTTTGAACTATGGAAGTGTACTAATTAAATTGCCTATGTATAATATACGGATCTTTTAAAATCTTTTAGATTAAAAATAATCAATGACTCACGTATTCTACTATCATGCATGAACTCATGATTTGTCTTATACACTGAGAGTTAAGGTTCATCAAGACGAATATGCGCTACATTAACTAATGCAAACTAAAAGGGCTTCTCCGTTTAACAACCTTGTCTAACCTACACCTATAACATTGGACCTATGTACATATCACACATCTGTTCCCATTTGTCAATTCTTCTCATGTTGTATTCGACAACATCCAATTCCCATCCAATTTTCCTTCAGACTTTATTCCTTCCCTAACCTTTCTTCTGCCCCAAGCCTGCCTTACTGCTAGTTTCATACGAGGTCACACGAGTTTGAAATCACGTCAAGGAAAGTGGGTCTCCATTCTTGCATCTCAGCCAATATGCTATTGCCACATGGCAATTATTCTAATCAAGAATGAAAATCCGATAAGCATCCTTGATTCGCCCTGCTGCAACTAGTAAACCAAAATTTCAATATGCTCAAAATTTTAACCTACTAGATGCTCTAGACAGCGGCGCGCAATTCCTCTTGTCAAGCAATATTGTTGCTGGTAGATCCTTTTCTACTGCTGTTACAAATCCGACAATTATTTTTTTTAATTGAAGGACGTCGGATATATATTCACCAAAAAAATCAAAATAACCAGTACACAAGGCCGAGGTGCGG
>JAANSK020315484.1:0-19044 GCA_011763485.2 Isoetes engelmannii
GTTCTTATCATTAGTCTCATATTCTGGAGTAAGCGCATTGTGCTTCAGGCTCTTGTTCCTATGGCTCTTTCGTGTGCCTACACAGTTAATAAGACACATACATTTTGTAATACTTATTGCTGATTAATAAACTCTTTGCTTTCGTCTTCAAAAAAAAAAGGAAGAGAGATCATATCATATTATTTAAACCATCGAATTGAGTGTATTTCGTGCTAAGTTTATTTTGTATTGAAAATAGTGATACCGACTTTGAGTTAGTGTTACAATTCAAGTATTCATATTTAAAATCTAACAAGTATTATCAAGAAGTAATCCTTAATATAGAGAAGAGATTGAGGGATCCATGCGGATTGATCAACCCAAACAGGTCCGAGAGACAACTTTCGTGTTAAGATTCCTCGGTCTCCCTACGATTCTCATAGATTTCCCAAGACTACCAAGATTCTCTTAGATTTGCTAAGAATTCAATGATACGACACCTTAACTATCGTAAGATTCCTTTAGATTCTGTCAATGTTCCCCTAGATTCCCCTATTTTCCTTATATTGTTCCAGATTTCCTTAGATCGAATGGAATGATGCCAAGACACTGCTCATTAGAAAGCTCTCAATAAGAGGAGCACATTGGCATCCTGATATTCTACGAAGATTTCCCTAGATTCTTTTAAGATGTTATAAGAATTCATCTAGATACCTTGAGATACTATTAAGGTTCTCTGAGATCCCCTTAAAATTCAACTAGATGCCCTAACAGTCTATGAAGATTTCCCTGATCTCCTTAAGATTCTATAAAAAAAATTTAGATTCTCAAAGACTTTATGAAGATTCCCTTGGATTCCATAAGAAACTATGGATTTCTATAGTTGTCATAAGATTCTTCTAGATTCTCCAAGATTCTCTTAAGATTCTACGAAGATTCTAGTAAATTCACCAAGATTCTATGAAGATTCCTCTATATTTTCTTAAGATTCCCTAGGATTCTATGAGGATTCCACATGGTTCCGTAAGATTCCACGAAAATTCTTGGAATTCGATCTCATTGTCTCCAGCTATGGCAAAACGATGTCGTAGGACTACTCATTCTTAACCCATTTATGCCGGTGTCTCGGGAACGCCCCACCAAGATCTACTCGAGCGCATCATCAGCAAGAGCCATCTCCCATAGGTCACGGGAACGTTACAATAGTCATCTGGGATCTGTTCCAGTATGCAAAAGTCGGGTTGGCAGCCCTTCATTGAAACAGGCCACAAAAACCGGCCCGACTTGGGCACACGTGGCCAAACTTGGGCGCACGTGGCCAGGCCAGGTCGGGGTTCACTATTTCCTCATGGAAACACACCCTCAACGCTTGGTGCTTCTCAAGTCTTGGCTTTTGGTCCACATAACCGAGCGACACGTAGTATGTCATGCATTAGACACGTCCAAAAATTTGCCCTTATGAATCGTTAGGAGTTGGCGCAATTTTCCCACACATTCAACCATGGTGCTTACCATTACTTCTCATGACGGAGTGGAGCAGGACCAAAGCCTGCACTGCACCTTCGCTTCTCGCTACACACAATCCGAGATACCCAGGTCATAATTCCTTCAGTTCCATAGCTTAGATCATTCTAAGTCGACAATTTCTTCTTGCTTTTAGCATGCTGTTTTTTTCCCAAGCCATATTGATTTCTGTAAATATTTGCGACATGTTGATTTTTATCTTGTTTAAATTCACAATAAATAGTGCTGGAGAGTCCATTTGATCATGTTATCATGATGGTTTGGTCATGTTATATTTTGCTGAAGAGAAGAGCATGTGTTCTTGGTCACCTACTTGCCTTTATTCTTCCACATGGTGTGGCACACCTTTAGTGAATTTATGGTGTTCGCCTTGATCTCATAACAGGGCATTTTAGCAGCCCAAGATAGGTTGCCTTCTGTCTCACAGTGGTCAATTCAGCCTTGGAATGATCTAAGAACATTTACAGGAGTTCTTATGCCATTCACTGCAAATCTAATTGGATATTTTCTTGCTACAATGCAGTCATAAAATACTTTAATCATCCTTATGCAGCTTTTTCATTTTCAAAGCTAGGAATGATTTAACTATATGTTTGGACCCCACAGATTTGAAATCCCTGAGAAAGAAACACCAAAGGAAGCAGCTTATCAAATTATAAGTGACGAGCTGATGCTCGATGGTAACCCGCGGCTTAACCTTGCATCGTTTGTCTCAACATGGATGGAGCCTGAATGTGACAACCTCATCATGCACTCATTAAGCAAAAATTACATCGACATGGATGAGTATCCTGTGACGACAGAGCTTCAGGTTAGCTGTTAGCATATATCATTCGCAATGGAAAACAAATCATAGAAAGGAAATTTTATGCAAAATGTGAATATGGTCTGATCCAGAAAAGTGGATATAAGCATTATGGTAGAATCTTCAAGTAAAATCAGAGTAACTAGGGGCAATAAAAGTGGTACAACTTTGCAAAAATTGATTTCTTTATGACATGACGACACAGTGTGGCAATTCAAGGTGCAATATCACCATGGCCATATACGCGATGAATTTAATAACTCGCATTGTTTGGAATGATAAGTCGCAGCTCAAGCTTCAATTGTCAAAACATAGATCTCTTTCTTGGAATAGTAAGGCATTGTTGATTTCAAAGAAATGTTATTTTCTGGCTAAAATATTTTATATATAATTGCAGGACAGGTGTGTCAACATGATAGCCCGTCTTTTTAATGCACCTATACACACTGGAGAGCAAGCTATAGGTGTTGGCACAGTTGGTTCATCCGAAGCCATTATGCTGGCAGGATTAGCATTTAAAAGGAAGTGGCAAAATAAACGGAAGGCAGAAGGGAAATCTTTCCAGAATCCTAATTTTGTAGCTGGAGCCAATGTGCATGTATGTATCACTGTTTCCTTTGATAGTAAGCAGTTCAGTGCAGCATGCAATTATTGCCACAGAATGTCTTGTTGTACAATGTATTGTTTGGTGTCTCAAATTGTCCTGGAATGCCATTAGGACCACATGTGAGCTCAGTCTTCACATGTTTGTGTGGTCTCAATCAGCACCTTACTATCTGCTCAAGTTGATTTTAATTTTAGTATTGCCTAAATCCTTTCAGGTGGTTTGGGAGAAATTTGCACTTTACTTTGAGGTGGAGTTGAGGCCCGTTCATTTGCGACGGGATTTTTATGTGATGGATCCATATAAGGCTGTTGAACTTGTGGATGAGAACACTATCTGTGTAGCTGCAACTTTGGGGTCTACTTATAATGGGGAGTTCGAAGATGTCAAGCTGCTCAATGATCTTCTGTCTAAGAAAAATAAAGAGAATGGGTAACATACTATGGCATTTTGACCTTATTGATCTTGCATGTAGGAGCTCTTATTTTTATACTATCATTTGATTTAAATCATCAAAGTTGGAGAGATTGACTTCTCTCATATTCATGATTTGTAAATACTGTAGGTGGAATATCCCTATACATGTGGACGCGGCGAGTGGAGGTTTTGTTGCTCCCTTTTTATACCCAGACTTGGAATGGGACTTCCGCTTGCCCTTGGTGAAGAGCATCAATGTAAGTGGGCACAAGTATGGGCTAGTATATGCAGGTATTGGATGGGTAGTATGGAGGGGGAAGGAGGAGCTTCCTGAAGAGCTCATCTTCCATATCAATTATTTGGGTGCTGATCAACCAACATTTACACTCAACTTTTCCAAAGGTCTAATGGAATCTACTAGCATATCTATTCTGAAATTTTGGGGATCTAAATGCATTTTTCCTTGTTGCAGGGGCTAGTCAAATTATTGCTCAATATTACCAGCTGATTAGGCTTGGGTTCGAGGTAAATAATCTCTTTGCAGTCTAATATATTTGGAATAAATAATTTATGTATAATTTATGTAGCAGCTGGGGTGAATAAAGTATGTTTCTATTTGACGTGTATATTTAAATTGTTTTGTTGTCTTCCCAGGGATATAAAGCTGTGATGGAAACTTGCCACGCAAATGCCAAGGATTTGGCGGATGGAATCAGAAAGACAGGGCGTTTTGATCTGCTTTCGAAAGATGTGGGTGTTCCAGTGGTTTCATTTTCGTTAAAGGACAGAACCAAATTTAACGAATATGACATAGCTGATCATCTACGGCGTTATGGATGGATAGTGCCATCTTACACCATGGCAGCAGATGCTGAAGATGTTCACTTATTGAGGGTAGTTATCAGAGAAGATTTCAGCAGAAATTTGGCTGGCAGGTTGATCAGTGACATTGGCAAAGTTCTTAAATACCTTGATTTAAGGCACCCTCCAAAAACCCCTAGCGCCCTCGATGATGGCAGGATTGGCCGGACTAAGGAAGAACTAGTTGGCAAGGCTCTTGAAGCGTGGAGTAAGCGCAGAACAAATTCAGTGTGTTAGTAGTGTGTTTATTATGTGTTAAAGCAGTTGATGTTTTCGGGGTGGTTGAAATTAACAAATTGGCCTTGGTTTTGGTGCCTTGGGTAAGGGGGGTTTCCCATGGACAGACTTGGAGCCATAACCTCAAGGCTCAAGGTTTCTAAGTTCCCATGAACCAGAAGACCTCAAGGCGAAATCTCAGTCGATTGATGCACAAGCACGGAATCTGAGCGATTGATCCAAATCAGGTCTAAGACCTCACCAGAAAGTAACAGTGTTGCATTACTTTTGGTTATATATAATATATATGTATATATGTGTGTGTGTAATATAATAAACGCTTGGTTCAGATTAGTGTAAATTTTAGTTTTAGTTTAAAATTATATCACGGAATGTCTTTGCCACTTGCAGGGCAGAGCGGCATTGCTATTGCGGCATTGCTATTGCTATCCTCCGTTTGCCTTGCCTTGTTCATTTTTTGTTTGCCTTGCCTTGTTCATTTTTTGTTTGCTGCTCTTTTTTTGTTTGGGTTTTATAGGCCAATTGGTCTCCGTGGACGATAAAAATGTAATGTATTTTATTCTATTCCATTCTATTTTGCTTTGTTCGATCTCAAATGCCACGTTTTTAGCAAGGTAAAAACCCTATGACCAAGGATTCCCATAGCTTTGTGTTTGTCATAGGTCTGCTTCTACTAAAAAGCTTGTTTACTTACTATTTGGAATCTCAAAATCCAGTTTCGAAGTTTCTATCTCGTAAGATTTCAACATGCTTATGCATATTCTTTGGTATTTTTCGATTGATTGGTCCATACAGTCGGCAACATGTAATAATCTTATGCTGTGAAGATATTCGGCTTATCCATAAAGGCAACATCCACAATATTATTTTGTGGTGAAAATTCGGCAGCAATGCTTAGGAACTCTGGTATAGTTCTCGCAGATCAGCTTCAGAATATGCGGTTCTGCCATAGCTCTGCTTCTGTCGTAGCTCTGCTTCTGCGAAAAGATTTTCATAGCTTTATTTTTTATCACATAAACTTTGATTCACATCTTTGGAGCAACTTGGCTCCTTTCCTTGTTCTCATTATGATTTCTTTGATGTAAATAACGGCCACTACAAAAAAATGCAGCCTCTTCAAGCAAACGTAGAGGGAATTGTTTCAAGCTTTTGTCTATGCATAAGAAAGCGGCAAGTGGGAATGCTTCGAAATGCACAGATGCAGAATGCAAGACATACTATAGCTATAGCTACAACAGAAACTCTGAAAAAGAACTCCACCGTGGCTCTGCAAGAAACTCTGCCATAGTCCAATTTCTCTTTGGAATGCCACGCGTCACAATCTGAATAGAGCATTTTATTACGTTCCATAATTCACCGACGGCACACATTACGGCCTCGTAGGTTTTCTCGGGGGGCCCGCCAGCCTCGGCGACGACTCGCGGCCCTGCCTCGCCTCGAAACCCTACGGGGCGTAACGGTGCACCGCCGGTGAATTATGTAGTATCTTATGATTATTTCCAACTTACAAGTTCATAACAACGAAACATAATGTAATTTTTTTGGAAATTAGAATCAATGGAATTCTTCCATTAATTCGGCTTGCAACCTATGCTCGGCTCAAGATTTCTTGCAAGATGTTTCATCCTCTGTTGCCATTTGGCACAAACAAAACAAATGTTCTAGTTCGTCGTGGAAGTCTACCTTCTAGATGCACTCTTTAATCGTTGAGCCCTCAGTAGTCTTGATTTAGTTTTTTTTTCTTGATTCTCTAGTATCATCATTAATGTGAAGGTTTCTCCCTTGAAAACCTTTCGAGGCAGAGATTTTTTAATCCTAGTAGTAATGGTTGTACTAGCCCATTGTATAGGTCCCATGACCTCTTTGTCTTCATGGATGTTAAAAAGTTCAGTTCCGTCCCGTTTCATTCCCGTATAAATAAGTTGCTTCACCTTCCCTACACGTTGCAGCAGTCTGTCCTTAGTCCACAATGTGTGTTGTAATATTAGAGTTGCATGGCCCTCATTCTTAAATCATAGAGGGCATGGTTAAATTATTAAGGGGTCATCTTGGTTAAATTTTAGAGGAGTTTTGTTAGGTCTTGGCTAGCTTAATTTTGAGGTTCTAGCATCTTATGTGGTAGCTGTAGGCTAGGGTAGGTATCAAGCTGAAATTATTTTAGCGCCTTGAGTGTCATAGTCTATTTAGCTTGTAGTAGTCTTTAGGTTTATTTCCTAGACTGCGTTTGCTATCAGTAGGCTCGAAAACCTTTGGTTATCTGGATATGCATCTGCTGTAAGCAAGCGTAAATTTTTTTGGAATTATCTGGGGCAGAGACCCTCTTCTTTGAGATTTTCATTTTACCTTGTCATCTTTTCTTATTAGTGTCCTTGTTCCTGTCTTCAGGGTTCGGGTGAGGAATTTGAAGGGGAGGGAGGAGGGAGTTGGTAGTTCAGGTAGTATTGATAGCCGACACTTGACAACTTTAGGGTTGGTTGAGATTGCAAGGCGGAAGGGAGAAGGGTTAGGGAGGAAACAGAGGAAGTTTGACTTCTTTGTAGATATCGAAGGTCTGTCTTCACTAGTAAGAATTATCTAGTTCTCTCATGATGTTGTCCAGTTCCCTAGCTATATTGGCCTCTGCTCGCTCCACCTAGTCCCTTAGCAGGAGCTTGGCAACTAGAGTCATGAATTCCACTTCTGTTAGTAGCAGCCTTGTGCCATGAAAGATGGGCATTCTTTCTCCTTTGCTCCCCAGGTATCTAGCGAAGGGCTGGAATCTGGACTTGCGCCATTTACAACAGCGTTCCTGTTTCTGGATCTGGCAGGAAATGCGTGCATCTGGTGACTGGGGACACCCAGGTCGACCCTCAGGCAGTCATTTGAAGTAACAAGTCAGGTTCTTCTCATGCATAGTATGCTGACCTCCCGTTGTGGCGGACTGGGTTCTTCCAGGACCCCATGCGTGTTGCAAGGGGGGTATACGCGGAGAAATCTTTGTGGTTCCCGGCCCTGGAGTAGTGCCTATGAAGAAATGGGTATAGAGGCCTCTTCATGATCTCCTCTTGTAGTAGTAGTTAAGAAAGAAGTGCAGAAGTCTGCTATGGATGGTGGGTATGGACATCCCTCCAGCTCGCGGTCCAAAAAATAAAAAAAATAAAAAAAAAAATCAATGGGATCAAACGTTTATAAATGTTTGGCCTCGTTCATTCTCCCTCCTTAAATCTTGACCGCTACAGTCCTCGGCACCCAAGTTGCTCAAAAAGCAGATGGCTCCGGAGAAGCAATGCATCTCTGGCATTAAGACCCAAGTGCAACAACTTGAAAATAGCCTCCACTTAGTGCAGTTAGAAAGGTAGCAGGATAAGTTGAGCGGTGCTGACCTACAGTTTGCCAGCATTGACACCATGGCTCGAGGCAGGGAACATTTTGAGCAGGAGACGAACGCATCTCTATCTCAATCTCGGTTAGAAACTGAGGAGATGGCCAATGCCATTCAAAGAGTTATCCTGGCAGCCATTGACGAAAATCAGTTATAACATTAACACATCCAAACCCTCCATGATAGAGTCTCTACTCTAGAGACAACATCATCTCCTAGGAACATAGAGGCTACCACCAGACTTCAAATGTTAGAACAAAGCTCTGTTGCACGGGATTTTGATATGCGAGCGCTACGCAATGCAATGCAATAACTCAGCAAGGGAAGGGCCTCCATGTTGACGCTCATGAGCACTTGCGCCTTTGCATGCTCGAATTGGAAAGGTAGGTGGTGCACCAACTAGTGCTAGCCTCTAAGATCAAGGTGTTGTAGGCTAGGCCTCCTGTAGTTGAGGCACCTGATCACTCGCCCACAATGCATCAATCAAGACAAACAAATGCTAACCAGCAATGTGCTCTCACAGCTCCCACATCGCCTCATATCTCAACAAGGTAGCACAGACAGTCCCACCCAGGTCATGCAAGCTCAAGAGCCCAGACCCATCTAACACCACCTGCCGCAAACATTGCAATGCAATTCATGGAGCAACAAGAGCAGCAATGCAAATGGCACATTGTTGTGGTTCGAGGCATTCGCGAAGAAACAGTAGAGAACCTCACTAAGCAGTTCTAGACCATGATCCAGGTGAAGTTTCATACTCCAATGTCCATTCTCAGCACAACTCACCTTGGTATTCAATGCCCGGATAGGCCAAATCCACAATGTCTGATACACCGGTGATAGATGCTATACTCTACCAAGGGGTAAAGTTGAAGGGCACCTTGCTATATGTAAAACCAAGACCTGACCCTGCGGCATCAGGAATCCCGCCGAAACAACTCGCTCATGTTAGGGGCATAAAACGAGATGGAGGCTGCTACTTTGGTCCAAAGTAAGGTGCGGGTATTCTGCCCACCCCACTCTGAGGTCGCAAATGTGACGTGCAAAAGCACTACAACTCGGGGTGCTACAACTAGCACACCTCATGCGCCAACAACTGCTGATGCTGCAACCCCTTGGGGTGATGCCATTGCCACTATTGTCTTACCAGATGCTGATGCTGTTGCAACCCCTCGGGATGCTGCCACCGCTGCTGTCCCAATTGTTGCTAATGTTGATGCTGCTGCAATCCCTCGGGGTGCTCCCACTACCACTGCTACTTCACCAGGTGCTGATGCTGTTGCAATCCCCCGAAACACTACTACTGCAACTGCTGGTCCTGCATTGCCACGAGCGGGTGCCACATAGAAATTGTACTTGCGCATGGTCTCTTGAAACTGTCAGGATTTTCCATGAAAGAAGGGGGATAGTTTAAACTCCATAGCCAGGAATATGGATTTCATCTTCCTTATGAAAACTTGAAAACATGCTAGTCATAGGATATTGGATCTGCCGGGCTATCAGCACTACCCATTGTTCAATGAGTGTGTAGACATGGTGGCATAGCTGCTACTATTGGACTACCCTAGTACCTTCAGTCTCCCTCCACAAGATGGACATACATAATCGTTACATGTATGTGGATACAAGTGTAGAACCACAGTGGGAACTCTCTTTTTGTGGCAGCTTGCTACTTCCCGCATACTAATTCAAACTTCTATCACCGCCACTCAGTGTATAGTTTGGACCCGTATGTCGATCTATATGATGACATACAACGGCATAAACAGCTGGGGCATTTGATGCTAGTCAGATACTTCAATGCCCACCCTGGAATAGAACAGTTGACAAATTTTGACGCCCTGGCTGAGGACATATTACAGCTTCGTCCAGCAGAGGCTTCTTGACCATGTACATCGAATGATAGAGCACATCCAGTCCAGTATTGTCAGGTACGTCCTGTACAAGTACGGTATTAGACGTACTCATGCGTACAAAACCGTTACAAGACGTTTAGAGGTGAAAATACGTTAAGTACGTTTTTTCGTTTTTATTTAGTACTTTTAAAGTACGTTACGTATGTCCAGTATATCCAGTATGTCTAGTACTCTTGACAAAGTTGGTTTTTTTATACTTATGCTATATTACTTTCGGCTTTGCTACCAGTGAGACATAATTGTTTATATCTTTGCATTCCTATCAAATATATATGAAATTCCACTTATCACACTGAAAGGGACTAAATTCTTTAACAACAGCTAAAACACGCTTCTACTCATGCTTAAAATTGAAATTCCTTATATATGCAATGAACAATGATAAACTTCATACAAAACCTATATTACACAATGACATTAAGTAACCTATGTCTCAAAATAAAGCATGTACTAGATTAAAAGTTATGTTTTCCTATGCGACCAAGTCCAACCAGTTTGGTCATGGTTGTTATCTCTTTTTGATGTGGCCTTGACTTGCCAGCATGTGCTTCTTGTGATTTACCCCTCCACTTGGAACAGGTTACGGCAGCAGGCTTTTCATTTGGCATCAGGTTGGTTGGTATGGTCTATTTGGAAAAGGAGACGGTGGTGTATCTTCAAAGGCTTAGCAATGACTATTGATCAGCTTCTTCATGAGGCATAAGATAGATTGATAAAGGCATACCAATGTTCTCAGCTCGCACCTGAGAAGAAGTACTTGATTTTTGAGGTGTATTTGGGTATATCATTCCTTGCATAGGTGGGTTGCTTCACTCAGTGGATTATCTTTGTCCGCTGAGATTTTATTCCTGCCTTTGCAATTATACTTGTACTTTGTGGAATATTGAATAGAGTTTGACGTCCTTCAAAAAAAAAAAAGTTATATTTTCTAGTATCCACATAAAAACAGAAAGTATATGCTGATCTTAATCAAGTTTCTTAGCTGGTCAGCCCCTTAGAATAATTAAACATGTCAACGAAACTTGTGTCACTAAACTAAAAGGAAAATATACTGGCACAGATTTATAGGTGGTCTCATATTTTAGAAGTTCGGCCGCAGCAACCATGTAAGTAATAACAAGTTTAGCAAATTAACATGACTAGGACTCATCCTCCTCACCAGCACCTTCATCCTCGGATTCTGTATCTGAGGATGACTTCCATTCAGTGTTATCCTCTTCTGTGAGCTCGTCATCCGTAGGAATAAGTTCTTCATCGTTCTCATCATTATTATCTTTTATCAACTATGTTAGCTGCTGTAACAGACCGTGTTCTTAGGGTTCTTACACGTGCCCTAGCAGCATTTTCACCGCTTCCTCTTCCCCGTTTGTGTCTTCCTCTACATCTACTACTAGATGCTTGAGACGTAGAGCCTGCAGCTCGTGACATACTCCTAGTTGTTCTTCTCAGATCCATTGTTTCTTCAAAGTAGGTTTGATACATCTGCCCATCAAGATCATCAACGCTTGGAGGGGAAGGAGGACCAGAAGTCTTTGCAACATCAATTTCATTTGGATTGACCTATAATAATAAAATAATCAATTTTTATCATGAAGAAACTATACAATCTTATAAGTCAGAATTCAATTAGCAACATCAAAGAGAAATACCTGGATAGGAGATGTATTGACTGTTTCAAACTTGTGAATCAACCTTAGATTCTCCCACACATAAACCAAGTGCTCAAGTTGTTCCGTCTTTAGTCTACTTCTGGTTTTTGTATGTGCAAGGGCATGCACATTCCAATTTCTTTCTGCTGCTCCTGATGAACAGTCCTAAATATATAGAAATTTAAACATATCAGCAATTTAAGTTTATATCAAATAAATCAAATTCAAGTATAGCATGGTAGATCACCTACCTTAATATTCGTACTGCCAATGCTCGAAGTTTTGGTGTTCTTCCACCAAAGTTTTTCCAACACGTGACAGGCTTCAACATAGAAGTCTCTTGTCGTGCTAATGCATAGCCAAAAGAACCCGTTCCATTTCGATACTCATGCAACTCACGAAACAAGACATCACATTCATCCGTGGTATAAAGTTTCTCTGTATATTCCATCCAAGCATCCATTAAATCAGAATCTATAAATGTGGCTTCAGTTCTCCATATGCAATAAATGAGCAACAAGATGGATGGGCCTCTTGAACCATTTCGCTCGCTTGGTAAATAGCTTCAAGACATCTTCATGTCTGAAATAAATGCAACAAATAAATGAGAAAATCTGATTTTACACAAAAAGAAAATCAGACTTTGATGTACTAAAAATATAAGGAAATCAGATTTTGCACAAAAAACCAGACTAGCAAATCAGATTTTACACACCAAGGATCAAATTTTTGAAGCACAAGATTTTGTGTTTACTTACTTAGATTTGTTGACGTGATCCTCTTCAACTCCCTTTGTTAGTACATCCTTTGCTCTTCGCGTGAAATCATACAATAAGCCAATAGTGGAGCCCTCCCTATCAGTGAGATGTAACACGGTATATAGGGGTCCTATTAGAGTCAAGACAATATGGAAGGATGAGGATGTGGACGGATCAAGGACATAATTTTTCACATTTATTGCTTCAGGTTTCTTGCTATCTTTCCAAGAATTCCAATGATCACTCATGACCGTCACGACCGTTTGTTGAAAAGCATTCCAAACCTTTAATAGTCGATGCAACACAAGGTACATGACCCCAAATCACAATGCCCTGATCTTCCCTGTTTTCTCTTGTAAAGATATCACTTCGTCTTTCAAGCCCTTATTTCTCATGTGATTGTATGTTATTCCACTGTGCTTCTCTCCTATGAAAGAAAAAATCTCTGGAGTTTTCAGCAAATTAAAGGATAAATTAGCCTCAACAATGCACCTTACCTCCATGATATTGGCATGGTGCTTTCTTTGCATTGATAATACATTACTCCTGTGCAAAGTTTGCTGTTTTTTTGGAGCTGAATTTTTTGGAGCTGGAGATGGGACTAGAGGAGAGGAATTACTCCCTTCTCCCATATAGGATATGAACCAGTAGATGCAGCTATAAAAGGACATACAATAAAAAAAGAAGAAGCAAAAAAATAAGAAGCGTCTGAAGACTTAAATATAATTGAATGGAATAGAAGTGAGTTGCCTGCATCGGAAGAGGTAGCCAAACTAGAAGTCTCCATTTCCGCATATTGCTCTCCTGATACCTCTTGTTCTACACTCGTAGTAGAACTGCCTATCACTATTAATACCATAGTTGGTCGGCCCCAAATCCCGACCTTTTTCGACCTAGGTCAGAGTCAGCCTAATCCGACCCAAGGTCGGTTGGGTCAAAACCAAAAAAAAAAAAAAAAAAAAAAAAAAAAAAAAAAAAAACTCCTTTCGTGTGCGTTTTTGGGCGTAGGCGCCATTGATGTAAAAACAGAGCATTTTGGTGATCATTGACGCCTCCAAAGCTCCTTTTGAGTTCCGAAACTCTCTGCTCCTACCATATCATGTGACAACAAAAATGGATCATCCCTTCTTTCAACCAAATCGTGCTGAAGGTGGAGCTTTTTCAACAGATAAGGTTTTGTTCCAGAGTTTTTTAAGAAGTTTGTTGTTACAGTTTTAGGAAGATCGTTGAAGGTGTTTTTTAAAGCTGCTATAGCAGACAGAAGGAGCTCTTACGATGTACATTTGAATTGGCGGGAATATCTCCATACTCTTATTGCATACCTATGGATCATTGATAAGCATTTGAACTCATTGTGTACTTGCATGCATATTCTTAGTCTTTCTTTCTTTTTTGAAGAATGAATCCTTAGCTGGCTTTTTCTTTTACACCAGTGCAGAATGGATATACGAGTAGATTGGCTTCATTCCTTAGCAATCCAAAGGCTATTTTGCTGCACACTCTTGCTTCTCGTAATAATGTTTTGCCTATTCCATCTCAAACAAACAGTGGATTGGTTAGCTTCTTTTGCACACTCGCTTGCTCATAATAGACTCTTGCCTCAATTTTTATAAGAGATTTATTATTTTGTGGAGCTTTGTTCATTACTCCTTATATTGTTTTGTACTTTCCACTGGGCAGATCTTTGTCTAATTTCTTATACCAGATGTGGGCAGATTGCATCACCATACAAGATGCAGTAGATGTTGCTCCATTAAACAGTAGAAATAAGTGTGTGAATTAAATCTAGAATATATGCTGCAGGAGCTGCCACCATAAGATCTGCAACTGTGGATGTATATCTAGGGACTGGAATATATGCTCCGTCTAGGGACTGGAATATATGCTGCAGGAGCTATCACTATAAGATCTGCAACTGTAGGTATATATCTAGGAAAAATAAGACCTGCATTAGAATGTTTCCTAATTTGTTTCTAGTATGATGAAACAGATGAAGAAGCAAGGGAAGACATTGAATCAGGACAATGATAAAGAATTAAATGGTGAAAATGAAGATGAGGACGGAGATTAAAACCATGCATTTGGTTTGATGCTACTGTTTTTTGCTTTTCTTATGTCAATTTCCTCAAAGAATAATGTACTTTGCGTTGTTTTAAGTTTTAATATCACAATTCGAGTGTTTTGAGGTAGCAATAGAGATGTATTACAGGTTGTTTATGCAATATCTGCAGGAAAAAAGGAAACTTGGATTTTGGCAAAATAGGTCGGTAGGTCGGCAAAAAATCCCGACCTAGGTCGGCCTTATCCCACCTAGGTCGGCAGGTCGGCTAGGTCGGTGGGTCGGCCCAACTATGATCAATACCTCTTTTTTAATCTCATCGCGCACAAGAGGACATTTCTTTAGTCCTTTTTCAGCCTTTGCTACGAGATGAGCAGTCAACCTTGTCTTTGTTCCAGAACAATATCTACCACAAAACAAACAATTCCAACTTCTATCTACATTTGCTTGCTTGATGAAATTCACGCAACAGTTCTCCCATAATGCACTCTCTTCAGGAGGCATTTTTGTCAATCAAAGTCATGCAAAAACTCGCAAGTTAAATATACCTGATCAGAAAGGAAGAAACTATGGTGTAAAAATCACAAGTTAAATAAATCTGATCAGAAAAGGAAGAAACTGTTGTGTAAATCGATTTGGTTTCTTTTTTACTTACCACTTGTGAACGCTAGCTTTCAAGTAGATGCTGGTGTTGAAAATCCAAGATCATGACAAGCCGCAGAAGATCGATAGAGCAAAAAAGTGATAGAGCACAAGTTCCAAATCATAAATCATGACAAATGGCAGCAAATAGGTAGAGCAAATTGGTAGAACTTGGAGACGTTTATGTCTGGAGTGGAGCTGCAACGGAGAGACTGTTGGCCGCCTAGAATGTCGTCGTGACCTAGAATAGTAGAGTTTTAGTTATTTTTCTTTTTTTTATTCATTTTACATAATGTTTCAATAAAAACTCTTTGCTAAAACAAAAGCTATTTGAGTGTAGTTGTTGGCCTCTTGTTGACATCTTGTTCAATAAAAATAAAATTGCTAGGGAAAAGCCATTTTATTTGATTCTTGAATGACTTCCAAAATCTCGATTGAAACATTTGAGTGTTAAAAACTCTTGTTAAATACATTTTGAGCTCTTTATTGAATGTAATTTCTAAGATAACATCATTTGAATGTTAGAATTGTCACAAAAGGCACATGAAAGCAAAACAAGTATTGGGTATATCATAGTGTTAAAATACATCTAAACATGTTAAGTACCTTATTAGGACATTTAGAACGTCCCGTACAACTACTTCTAATAAGTATGGTACTTAAAAAACATCAACAAACTTTTGCAGTTTTGTTTCATGTACAATACACGTACATAAATGATCGGTACGCTTCAGATGTGCAATATCTTTGACTTAGTCATTTGCAATGGTCTCACGCAGTGGCCATCCACCTCTAGCTTCACTTGTCGACAGGAAAAACAGGGGGTGGCTACAACTTAGTCGATTACTTGCTGGTGTTTGAGCAGGATATGCATCTTGTCATAAACCTGCAGGTCAGCACAAAATGTAGAGATGAAGAACTGGATTCAGACCATCAAACCCTCTTCCTTTAGCTAATATGACAGCCTATTCAGATTTCGTGCCCAGACGCCCTTCGCTTGCCTCAGTTGTGCTTGGACTATGATCATGCAGAGTCCCATGCCGATATGGGCGCAGATGAGCTAGCAAGAGTGTTGCAGCTCCCTACATTACAGCAACAGACTGGCCATTTGATCTTTGTACTCCTCACTGCTGCCAAGAGATGATTTGAGAGATGTTCCCCAAGGAGGCCCTCACGGGCTCAAGCTTTCCTCAGAACCAGTGGTTCGATGCTGAATGTAAAACTTAAACACTTGCTTCGACTAATTACTAACCCTGCTTTGCGAGTACATGCCATCAAACAATATCACAATTTTCTCAAAATCAAGAAGGCCCAATACATTGCGAGGCATCAACGCAAAATGTTCTACCTCCATGACCGTCACCCCAAAACATTTTGGAGAAGAATTCTACAGAAGCCTCTGCAGCCTACAGGGGATATCTCCTCTGAATAGTGGGTATAGTACTTAATGCAACTTTACGCTCTGCACGGAGTTCGACTTGAGGTACCATCACAGACAGGCCCGCCACTAGTAGTCATAAAGCTCAGGGCTTGCAGCGTCTCACGAATGGCAAGGATGGGGATATGGATGGAATGTAGGTAGAGCTGCTTAAGTGGACATGGCCGGAGATCGTCCCTCTTTTAGTTGGGGTGTTCAACATGGCACTTCGTTGGGGATCCTCACTGCCCAACCAACTATGTGCAATCATGGTCATCTCGCTATTTGCAAAATCGTTGGCTGGCATTCTGGAATGACAATTGACGGAATGGGCAGAGGAAATAGAGGTCTGAGCCCTTACACAGGTAGGCTTCAAGCTCTGACACTCCACCATTGATCATATTTTTACCTTGCGGGCCTTGATAGAAGGTAACATTAATCATCGGCAAAACATGTATTGCTGCTTTGTCGACTTTGCAAAAGCGTTTGACACACTACCTAGGGAGAAGCTATGGGAGAGATTGTTGCAGTTAGGAGTCCCTCATGAGTTGCAGAATGTTGTATATCGACTGTAAGAAACATGCTATCCCGAATGCCACTGTCATATCAACTTGTAAACATTAGCGTTTAAACAGTAGCGTTGGGTTCAGCCAAGGATGCCCACTCTCTCCAACGTTGTTTAGTATATATATTGATCAACTAGAAGGTTGGCCTGTTCAACATGGGGGGTGGAGGGGCTCAACTCGTGCACCATATCGTCCGGCAACTCATCTATGCCAAAGATGGAACTCTTATCTTACACAACAGCTGCCATGCAGCAACATTTAGATGCCTTGGACACTTTCTAGCCGGCCACTGTAATGCGCATGAATTTGGTAAGACTGAGGTGCTTCTCATCTTGTCTTCGCGCCAACCAAGGCCACCCTCCTTCATTTATCAAGGACAGAATATGGAGGTTGTTCCTAGCTACAAGTACTTGGGAGTGGTATCAGTACTATCAGTTTTTGGGACACTTCTATCCGGCAACAAGTGACGATAAACTGGAAAGCTCTATATGCAATGTAGAACAACAGTACAAAGCAGAGCTTTACGACTCACCAGTCACACTTGTTCAGGGTCTTGGGGAGCCTGTTTCTTCTCTATGGAGTGGAGATGTGGGTTGGTGGCATCACTTGCCACCTGGAGCGGGTCCAGAAGGCATTTCTAGCACTTGGGGTCAAGTCCACGATCTCCTGATACTTTTGCAAGAAACCGGTTTCTTGCCTTTATAGAGAGCGCCGCTAGACCTTCACCTCATCTACTTTTATAAGGTGGTCAGTATGGGCAACACTCGTCTCCTACACCTCGCATATGCCATGGCAACGGGTCCACAACATCTCAAAGCCTGCTGGAAGGAGAAGCCAAATTGGCTCTCCAGATGGAATGTGCAGGAGCATAGGTGCATATAGGTAGAAACTGAGGAGGATCACAATAACCTGAGACAGTATCTCGATGCATGTTTCCTTAACAAGCTTTGAAATGCCGGGGCTTTAGAATGGGTAAAAAGTGCACACTAAAAAGGTCAGATTAATCCCATGCTTGAGCGGATTCCACAAGAGTACCTGTGGACACATGTACCCCTGAAGAAGCGCATACTCATCGCGTCCGTTCACATAGGTGTACACCGCCTTCAAATTGAGACATGTAGATGGATCCGAGAAGCGTGAGAGGACATGCTATGTCAGTGTTACCAGCTGGGAGTGATTGAGGATGAGTGCCACACTCTTCAGTACTGCTCAACATTTGAATCTATCAGGGCGTGCTATGTTAAGTTAATTCTGCCTGACCAGTCGTTCCATGTGATGCTACACACGGCTTCATTGGAAATACTGGGATCATGATGGATCTGCGCACCTAGTTGTGTCCTCCAACACTTCATTGATATGTACCATTGTACAGTCTGTCAACATGCTTATTACTGCTAAGGTTTTTCTCTCGAAAACCCTTCGGGGCGGGATTTTTTAATCATGGACAGTAATACATGTGCTGCGGTATTTGTTTGGGTCCCATAGGCTTATTGGGCTCGCGATAAAAACCAAAGGACTGCCAACTATTCAGAGGCAAATTTATTAATCGCGCTAAATACAAAGGACTCCAAAAGACGAATGGACGCATTTTTCACTCCTCTTACCACATTGTGATTACCACATCAAGACGCATGGACGCTGCGCCACTGCATGATCCCTCCTTTCAAGTATTGCAGCTTGCCGCCGGAGAAGCTCACACCCTCGCGCTTACAGGTATGCCACCCGTAAATTCTTTTCTTTTGCCTTGACGATGATAGGAGATGGCACAAGTGGTTGGTTGCAAGGTAAAAACCCAGATGTTCGTCATTGGCATGAACACATGGAATGGATTGTGTAACAGGAAGTAATACATTTTCTGAAACTGTATATATCTTGTCCATGAATTTAACTGTTATATTGATGGTTACTCTCATAATTAAGATTGAAAAATTCTCAAGATTTTCTCCGAAATATGTTTTATAGGTAAACATTTTCTCTTACTTCGTTTTCTTTTCACTGGTTTCAGAATTATACAATAAGCAGGAGCAGGAGATGTTATCTGCCTGCTCTTTAACAATTATAAAAAAAAAAAAGTGCTAATTCTCCTGTCTTGCTTCCTACGTAAAGCAATCGTTGTCCACATCTTTTATAGTCATTTATATTTGGCTTAATGGAATTGCAGCATCTGGAAAAGTGTATACATGGGGTCGTGGGTCATTTGGTCGCTTAGGTACTGGAACAGAAGAAGATCAACTCACTCCAACTGCTAT
>JAANSK020315595.1:0-19043 GCA_011763485.2 Isoetes engelmannii
TACTTATTTTACTAAACTTATAATTTTAAAGATTGGCAAATGGAAATCTATGACACCAAATAGGGTTTCTGCCTTACGATTACTAATACACAAAATGTTGAGGATGATCCGTAGACATGTTCAAAGGAGTTATTGATTGACAAATAAAGGGTTATTCAGCTAAGGTTTGGCTCCTCAATAAATACGAACTGATCAATATATATGGATGTTGACCTTTTTCAAAACTTGAATATACATAGTCAATGCCATCATAGATCGTCAGTCCAAAGGAGCAACTTTAAACTATGCAAAATATTGGAAACGTCAAGTTGTCCTTTTATGCTTGTAGATTGGGAATCAATGAGATGAAATATATACATGTAAACCACTGGTACCAGTGGATTTTTGGAAATTATAATTAAAGTTTTTTTTTTGGTAATTTCTACCTTTACAGATCTTTGGCGGTGCCGCTACTGCTCCGCCAAGACAATTTATCTAAAGGTTACACAAGTTTACAGCTCAAATTTACAGCACAAATTTACACATAAAGTTTACAGCTCAAAATTTACACATAATTGTAACACAAGTTTACACATAAAGTTTTCAAAATCATCAAGTTTACAAAATCACGTTCTGTAACCACATGTTCAAGGTCACAGCACAAGTTTATCAAGATCATGTTTTCAAGATCAAGTTTTCATAAAGTTTCTTGAAGATCAACTGAAGTTTACAGCTTTTTATCATGACTAGATCTCGAGTTTCATCATCACCACAAGTTTCTGATTACTGCTTCAACTGATTACTGATTATTGATTCATCAACAACAGAGGTATTCCCATATGGAATGTGAACATTTATAGTGCAATTGCTGAAAGAAGCCCCAGCAAACTGACCACCTAAATTCAACAAACAAGAAACTTAAATTAAACTAATTGACCTTGAAGCAAATAAAGAAAAAAACCAAAAAATATGAAGAAAGATACTTAACTGTAGTTGCCGATCTGAATATTAGGAGCGAAATACTTTGTCAACGAAGGTGTCGATTGAAGAAACTTCTCAAACTCTGAGTAGCTGATAAGTTCTTTCTCATCAAAAAAGCTAGATATATTTTCTAGCTTATCAACTGCATTATCAACTGCAGTATTACTAACAACCGCAGTATTACTAACAACTGCACTAGGAACAACTGCATTATCAACTGCAGTATTACTAACAACCACGGTATTACTAACAACTGCACTATCAATGTTACTAACTTCCTCAAAAACCTGCACGTCTGCAAACAAAACCAAAATTTAGAGATCTAACCTTGAAAATTAATAAACGAAACAAGAAAAATAAATTTACCTGTATTATGATTCTCGCTGACCAAACATTTTTCTGAATGAGATCCTAGCATATTACTTGATTGCTTCTTCAACATCTCATCAAGAACGATACTGTAAATTCTTAAAGTACCATCATCGTTGTATGGTTTACTATTTACACTCATTGCAGCATTAATCTGAAACTCCAAACTACGATCATACCTACATTCACAAAATTCACCAGATCAGAAAATTCAGCAATATCAAAAATTAAAAAATTCACAAAATCAGAAATTTACTTTTGATATGGCCCCGTTGTGCGATGGCCCGTACAATACTTTCCAATATGAGCTGGTACCAAGCACAATGACATTCGAGTGACAGCAGAAACACGACCACTCTTGTTACAAATATCTAAATTTAATACTTCCCCCATATTACGGATCCACTTCGTAACATTATTTGGTTCAACCTTACTTTTCTGATACCAGACCTACAAGAAAACAAGCAAGAACTATTAGTAACTCAAAAATAAAGAAAGAAACCCTCAAATGTAAAGTAAAATACGTACCCGACCCCTATAATTGCCAATTGGCTGCAAAAACAAATTACGAGGATCTGAACTATCCTTCGGTGGAACATGTCGAAGATACTGCTTATATGTGAGCACGAAATCCTCCTCATAACTCCAGATTTGAGGCCTGAAATGGCTATCATCGAACCTATTCACAGTAGTACCATATGTTTTGCTTGTTCGTTCATTATAAAGAACAAATTCTGCGCTGCCATCATTCTCCAAACTCAGATCAATGTCCATTACGTCACACAACTCCTTGGCGCCTCTAATTGCAAATCTAGTAACTAGATAGAAGCAAAGTCTTTTTTGCAGGCCTTTTGGTGTATTGATCTGATAATCTATATCAGCAAGCAAATCTAGCTCTGAATTATAAGATATAACTTGAGCTTTCTTTTTCTTAAGGCCAATACCCGCCTTTCTAGCCATATCAGCAACAGCTACAAATGCTAGTCTAGCCTTAGAAAACAAATCACCTCGTAAAATATTAAATCTAACTTCCCTTTCCCCGGTCGTATTGATTCTAGATTCCTGTTTCTTCCTCACAATAATTCCAATGGCTTTCAGTAAACAATTCAAACTGCAAGGTTAAAAAAAAAAAGAAATTAGGCAAACCGTAAACCCTTGGAAACTTGAAAACAAAAAACAAAAACTTCGAAACTTGAAAACACAAACTTGGAAACTTGCAAGCTTGAAAATATAAACTTCGAAAACTTGAAAACAGAAATAGAAATCAGAATTAAAATACCTGCCACCAGGGTACATCTGGCCATTTTGTTTCCTCGCTTGCAGAAGAAATTCCACCAACAGTTCATTGAGTTGTAATAAAGGCAAATCTTCGATAGGAACAGAAACTCGTATTTTCTGAATCTCCTCCAATTGTCAAACTTTTTTCTTGTCCAGTTAGTCTGTTTTAAAGATCTGTCCTTCCCACCATTTTGAATATCTGCAAGGGTTTTCTCATCTATATTGGCAAATTCTTTACTTGAAACAGAGTTATCATCATCGAGAAAAGGTTCTCTGAACCAAGCTTCATTTTCTATGCCACACAACAGATTTTCCACATCAAGAGGATTTGTAGCTTCACAAAGCTTGTCTGCCACAACTGACTCGTCCTCTAGAGGATTATCATCCTTGAGAACATCATCATCAAGGTTTAAAGAAAATGACGGTCTGCTGCTACTCAAACCTATATCAGAAACCTCTATTCTTACAATAAAATAAAAGTACAAAATAGACAGCAGAAACCTTGCATCATCCATAGTGCAGAGCTTCTGCACAAAAACAGCAATAAACCAAAAATAAACCTTCAAATAAACCTTAAACTGAAACCTTACATAAACTGAAAGCTTAACATAAACTAAAAGCTTAACATAAACTGAAACCTTACCAGACAATAGTAACCAACAGTTTCCAAGATCTTCTTGCAGACAATAGTAACCAACAGCAAGTAGTTCCCTAAATAATAGAAGCAAAAGAAAGGTTTGGTTAAGAAATGGAGTTGCAGAATGGAAAGGTTTCCACAGAATGGCGACCTGCAGAATAGCAAACTCAAGAATGGCGACCTGCAGAATGTCAAGTTGCAGAATGGAAAGGATTGCCGAGTTTGCAAAGGCTTCCACAGATCTTGCACAGAAAGGCTTGTCGAGTTTGGAAAGGCTTGCACAAAATACACCACAGCAGGAACAAACACAAGAAATCTGCCACCAACAATTGCGAAATCTTCCAAGAACCGATTACAAACATCAGCATTGTGGATTGGAAGAAAAAAAACACAAAAATCTTGAAGGATGATACCTGTACACAAAAATCGTCCTAAACCTACCAAAACCTGCAAAAAAGAACACAAAAATTAGTATCTTGGTTCCTATCTGCACAAGCTAAACAAATATGCTATTAAATCTGCAAGCGCCTCACCGACGTGCAAGATCGCCATCGCCAAAATCCAAGGCAGACGCCGGAATGGAGGAAAAAAAGAGACTTAAAAAAAAAAAAAAAAAACCCAGCTGGCAAAAAGAAGGCAAAATATTACGTCTGGAAATTTCCACGTGGATGAAATCCACTGGTCCACATGGCTTACCTTCCGGAGGGTTTCCAGGCACATAGACGATGCTAAAAATACGCTACTACTTTGAACAACAAAGCCCTTTATAGGGATGACATGGCGTCACCCGATAGGGTGAGCCTTTTTCAAGTCATTGAACAATGGATCTGGAGTCGTTTAGAGCGGCGGGCAGTTTAGTTTGGAGATGGATCTGGAGGGGCTCCAGATGGGACGAATCATCATTTCGGCACCACGGATCTAGAGTTGATCCCTTGATTTTTAAAAATCGGGTTGTTGGGCTGCTGGGCGCTAGCATGCTGTTGAATTTGCCGAGGGCAGTGCCAAAACTCATCCCTCCTTTGCTACAAGGCAAATCTCGACTGCCTTGCGACCCTGCTGGATTCAATCCAATTCAGAACCAGGTCGCTGGGTCTCACTCTTCCCGGATTGACAACCAATAGGTACTATGTTGCTTATTATGTTCATGCTTCAGACTACAGGGGAGTCGGAGTATGTTGACAATGTTAAATTTCCTTCAGATGAACTATATGCTGCATTGGTACTTAGCACATGCCCTCAGCGAGAATAATCTCAATCAGCTTGTTAGCTGCAGAAATTGTTGCTGGCTTTGTAGGTTTCTTCATTGCTAAAGATGTGCCTGGGGCGAATGATATTGGTTTATTTGTGCATGATGATGAAGAGCTTTTTTGCAGCTCATACTGTCACATCTGTTGGGCAGGTAAGCTAAAAGCAAGATCAGTGTAAATTGCAAATATTATTACTTTTTTTATACATACTAGTAATAGAGTTCTACTTTATAGGTTACATGAAGTAAAATTTCACTGCATGCAGATAATTGGAATTGTTGGAATTGTTGTCGTTGATAGTCCTGAGGCAGCTAACGTTGCAAAACAAAAGATCTTGATCGAGTATGAGGATCTCCCTGTGATATTAAGCATTGAGGATGCATTACATGCAAACAGCTTCTTCCCATGCACTTAAAGAATGATGGAGCGCGGAGACATAAATCGGTGCTTTGATGGGGAAGTATATGACCATTAGTTGAAGGAAAAGTCCAATAGGTGGTCAATAGCACTTTTACATGGAACCAAAAGCACATGTATTAGGGATTCCATTGCATAAAGTAATAGCACATGTATTAGGGATTCCATGGAATAAAGTAATCTGTAAAACGAAACGTATTGGTCGGTTTGGGTGCAAAGACACAAGATCAGCAATCTTTGCTGTTGTAGCATTTACACCAGCTTATCTTTTGCGTAGGCATGTGAAGCTAATACTTGACAGTACTTGACATGGGCACCAATATGCTAGCTTCATGCCAAAATTATCATCTTTAAGCATTATATCGATATTTCTTAGCAGTCTCAAAGTTGATGAAATGCTAGACATGCCTTGAGACTTTTTTGAATCTCAAGTCAGATTTCTAAGGTGAACAGTAAGTGAGACTGGGCAAAATAGGTTAAGGAATGGAAGACGCCAAAGGGAAAAGAAAAACATCTATGTTTTTGTGTGTTCTGGATTGTAATAATTTGATATAAAGCACTTGATATCTTTAATAAATTGAATGTTCATTAATTTTTGAAATCGTGAATGTATTTTTGTGTTTGTGTTTTTCGTGACATTATAGACCCTCAAGCCAATCACTAACATTAAAACAATCACAATCTAACTATGTATACACAATACAAATATGCACAAAAAGAAGAATCAACATCTACCAAAAACAATGAAGAAATCTTTGATTTGTACAATACAAGTTATTTTCCAAAGAAAAAAATTATCTACCAATTTTTTTTATTTTATTTTTTTTTAATCCTTGTTTTGATGTGTTATGGGGGAGTTGTTCCTTTCAATGGTTCACATGACATCTTTGAAATGTCAAGCTTTTTTTTTTTTTTTTTTTTTTTGGACAAAAAACCAACTTCTCCCATAACACACCATTCCCAACAAAAAAAGCGAGAACAGAACAGAAAAGAAAAGAAGAGAACAGTGTATTGCTGAGAGACGACGAGGAAGCGCCGATGAGATGCTGCTGACGAACCACGCCTAAATTGCGATCTCCCACCAGAAATGCATGCGAGATATGCATGCTCGGCCCCTTCTAGAATCTCGATCCGATGGCTCGGATCGATGCCATTCTAGAATGGGGTCGCATGAAAACGACAAAAACTCCCGAAAAGAAGAGAAGTTTCTATAGCAAACCGGATCGAGGACGAGGATCAAAGGATGAAGGCCCAAGAAGAGGTAAAGCTGAGAAGGAACATGCCATAGCATGAAAAAAGACGTCAAATTGTTCAACCAAGCAGAGAGAAGCCTCTCCCCTGCCTAGGTTCAAAGAGAAAAGAAGAGAACAATGTACTGTTGAGAGACGACGAAGAAGCGCCCATGAGATACTGCTAAAAAACCACGCCTAAAGTAGCGATCTCCCACCGAAAAATGCATGCAAGACATGCATGCTCGCCCTCTTCTAGAATCTCGATTCGATGGCTCGGACCGATGCCATTCTAAGAATGGGGCTCGCATGAAAACGACAAAATTTGCGCTTTCTAATACAGCTGTCTCGCTATCTCCACAATATATTTGTAATGTTCTGCATATAGTCTTTTGTGTAGCTTGCTCAGTACCATTCCTAGGGTTTGCCCTTCGGGCAAAGCAACGACTATCGGAGTATCCAGAGCCATAGCCCATTTTCCTGCTTTCCAATTGCTCATACAGACTTCATATTGTACATCACTGAGACACAATTTATATCGAGCATGCAATAATAAAGCATCAATCTATTTCGTTGTCTTGGAGCTGCAAAATAGGCTCTACCTTGTTCCTCTTGAGACTTTCCCTATTTACAGAAACATTATGATAAATAAACGTGGGAATAAATATATTCATTCTATAATTTTATACACATTTGACTGTGCAGTTTCTTCCCCAGCTACATTGTCAAAACAAAACATTCAAGAGCTTCAGAACACGAATCCTAAGTTCGTGTTCTCTGAGCGAGCTGATTGCAAGGTTTCTGCACACGCACTTCCAGAGCCTCGTGAAAAGCATGGCTCACAGGATGCATTTGCACGTACAGGGTGGGGAATCTTTCCTGCTGCTTCCAGAATACATTCAGCCCCCTTTACAAATTCTGAATCAGGAGTGGCTCACTAGATGGCCCAGCCAATTGATGCGCTCATCTTCAAACATATTTAAAACTGCTGGTGCATTTCCACCCCAGAAAATACAACAGGTCTCGGTTAACGCAGTGCCCATATACTTATCAGAACAGAAAGTAAATGGGTTCCATCAACTCCAAATAACGAGCATAAAACACACGTTGACCCATGTCTTTTGTCCAAAAGCATAATGTTGTCTAGTCATTGGTTTGTAAGGGTGCTGATGATTTGAGTCAACTTTTGTGCTATTGTGCAACAGTCGTGTCTGCAACATTTCTGGCTTCAGGAAATCTGAGGTTTATATGTTCCTGATTTGGTTAATTTTGTTTCCGCTCCCACTTCCCTTCCCTTCTAGAATCCCTTTCCCTCCTTTCAACAATCTGTCTTGGTCTTGATGTTCTGGAACTTCCCTGCCTCTGACCCCCAGAGCTTCCTCCATCCAAATACCCGCCTTCTGCATCTCCATAGTTGCTTGTCGTATCTCCAGCTTCCCTTGGTGTGCCATTTCCAGATTCCTCATAAGCCCGGTCTTCCACTCGCTCCCGACCATGAGAGAAATTTGTGACTTGGGCTTGATAGAGTCTGTATTTCACAATCTTACAATCAGAATATAACATTAAAAACTATTCCACTTATCTACATAACACACCTGTTAGAGCCACTGCTTCCAAATTCCCTTCGGGATGGACGCACAGAACCTGAATCCCTCTGTTCTAGTTCCCTTTGATACTCCCTCTGTAATGCAGGGTTATTAACACCAGCAAAAGAACTTATCTATTTTATAGCATGCAGCAATGCGTCACCTGAGCTCGTTTTTCTGCCTCCATTTCAAGGGCATGTCTCAGCTCCCTTGTTTTCGCCCTTTCCTTTTCCAAACTTCTTTGCCTCTCAATTTCTCTTTCAGCATCTATTGCCCTCTCCCTGTAAACACTGTTAGGCAATGAATTCCAAATAGCTATTGAACCTTTTAGGGGTTGCATAAAGGATGCTTAACTGGTCAAGTTCTTGAAGCATATTTATTTCTTTCATTGTTGCTTCTTCCAAAACGGCCTGCCTTTCGTGTCTTGCTAATCGTTGGCGTTCACGCCTTGCTATAACTTCACCACGAAGAGCATAACGGTCCCTGCTCAAATAAAGCCAGTGAGATAAAGTATGGTGGAAAATGATAAATACAAAAATATTGAAATTCTTAGGCACGTTTCCTATTGAGAAACATCTGAACCTTATGTTCAGCCATACCCTATTTGTATTACAAACACGCATCTATGGATAATGCTGATCCTAGAAGCTCTCGAATGGCAACTGATGGGTATGGAATTGTCATTACAGAAATCATCAAAGCTTCTGATGTCCTGGTAGGGTCTACTTGAGTACAGCATGTCTTAAAATCTACTATTATATTTATTCTCTTTATGGCAACATATTGTGAGCAAGCCAACCTATATGCTTGGAACTTCGTAAATAAGACAGTTAACAAGTTCTGTGACCAGGATGAAGCATAAACAAAACTAGTAATCTTACTCTGCCAAAATTTGATCTCTTATCTGTTTCAGACGCTGCTTTGTATTCTGGGTATCTAAAGTAGCAAAAACAATTCAATCAGAATTCATAGAGAATGTCTTGAAAGCATAGGAGACACACCTTTACTGTTACATGATACAAACTGCTTATCTGGATGCTCCATGGCATGCTCCTCTTTTAATACTTCTAGCTCAATTTCTGCTTCTTCCAGTTCCTAGATAAATATCAAGGAATTAATTCACATAAAAGGAAGTACAATACATGATAATTCTTACCTTTATTTCCAACATTCCTGTAGCATCTTGAGAATCCGCTCCCGTTTGGAAAACATCCATCCTTGCAAGGACCTTCATAGTTTTCCAGGAATCAGAAATTAGTGAACTGTTATTCTCAAAAATTTTAGTACATAATACAGAAAAGAAGGGACACCTCTAAAACTGCATCTCTCACAGGCGTAAACTCGTGACTAATACCCCGACCTTCTTGTTTGCCCTCAAGCGCTTCTAATACAGCCTGCATAATTTACCTATCAGTTAATATTCTAGCAATCTTATAAAATTTATAACACCACAGAACTGCAAATCATCTGCCCAGACAACATAAGACAGCACTTCTAAGATTGCAAATTGGCAACTCATTATATGTGACAACTCAAAATGAAGTAGCGCATGAAGGTGCCTAAGTATATAAATGTAAAGTAAGAAGCTCCAAGCAATGGCAGCTTTGTAATAACATAGTCTTTATTTCACTTCCGTTCAAGCATCCCACCTGTCTTCCAAACTCCTCTTCCTCCCGCAACTGCAGAAGGGAGTGACAAATACGTCGTTCAGCATCCAAAAATGCATTTTCTGTAACACCATCACATCATTAGATATAGGAATTTCCAGCTTGCAACTATTCCGAGGAAACAAGTTACCATTTAACCTAAAAATGGCTTTAAATGCAGGCAATAACTTATGCGCAACAGAGAAATTGTAATTTGAGCAAATGTGTGCAAACCAAACGGAATCAATCGGATCACTTCCCTAATGAGCTGATTCAACTTACTTCTTCCTCCGAAAATCTATTTTGGGTAATGAATGGAAAACAGACATGATCAAGAAAAAGACTCTCAAGCAGCACATACTATGATAAGAGAAAACCACCTAACACTGTCATATAAAGTTTAAGAAATAATAACTGTTATGCTGAATACCATAGGTGATACTTACCATGCTTAGACTTTGCTATATGTTCTATATTTGTCCACACCTTCTCTGGGACAAGACCAATATCATCCACTGAACAATACAGGCAGGCCCGTGCAAGTACAGCTAATGCAAGTTGTGTCAATGGGCCTGTTTTTATGGTGAGCAGGGATGGGGAAAGAACAGGACAAATAGCATCAATTGAACTCAAAAGAGATTGCAGCTGATGTGAAGGAGCTAGTGGTATAAAATTTAGTAGTAGCTCCAAGGCTTCTCGGCGTAGTGCAAGTAAAGGATCACCTGAAGCAGATGAAACTACCCGATCCCAAGTAGCTGTCACAAGTTTATAGATGAAACCATCATATGTGAGGCTCCTATTCAATATGCCAATTAATGGCCCCTTCCTATCAACAATTTGATGTTGTTCTACTACAGATCCTTTCTGTAACAGGGAACCCAGTTGTTGCAATGCTCCAAGACGTTGCTCTGGCTCTGGGTGCTCCAACATTGTACATAAGAGCTGCAGAAGAGGACTTGATATAATCTCGGTAAAGCTAATTTCTACCAAAAGGCATTTTGATAACCAGGAGCTTGCGAGCAGTCTCCACTTTAGCTTCGGTGCATGCATACATTGACATTCAAGGACAAGGCAGATTTCAGAAATCACCTTGTAAATATGAAATGAAGGAGGCAACGTGACCAAAAATTCCATCTGTGCAGCTGCAACTTGCCAGCAATGACTCTTTTGCATTCCATGAACTGTTTTTGCCAAGTTCACAAGAGCAATCTGCCATCTATCTGATGTTACTCCATCTAAGTTGTCACTGCTTCCTGCACTGTCATTAACAATTTGGAGAAGTTTTTGTGACACATAAGTTGCCAGAAACACACAATGTGCTGCCACTTTGGCAACTTTTGCTGACAACTTTGGATGCATGCTCCAAGAGACCTCCAGAGAAGGACCAAGTCCGGCTAACAATGACAGTAAGCTATTCACAAATGATCCTATTGAATTGGAGGTTGGAGCGTCCACATTTTCTTCAACAGTCCTATGCTTATCATCAATTGTAATTTGCTTGTGCTCATCCCCTTTAGATGGAGGCATGCTCTCAACACTTGCAGCCTCAGAATCCACATCCTTTTGAACATCAATAAACTCAGACTCTGCTTCGTCCACAGCTTTCCCATTCTCAATATAGGTAACATTAGAAATGTCCGATGATGCTTGGCTCTTTAGAGAACTGTCACGAACATTATGAGACCGCACTAATCCCTTAAAACGCTGAAGCTCTGATTCTTCCATATTAGCCTCCAAGAGTGTGCTGCAAGAATCCAATAACCTGTGAAATGCACAAAGATACGCAAAATAAGACCCCGTATTTTGCCCTTCAGTAAACTTTACCCAGCTTATCGTAGCTGAGACAAGATCTGCCTGCTTTGTGGCTGTTAAATCAGGAAGCAAAGATCCAACTACAAATAGAAGCAGTGCTCCTTGTGAACCCCCATAAGCTAGACCAGCATTGCTTTCAGGACCAGCTTTTAGCTTATCCATCATTGTGACAAAGCAAAGAGATTCAAAACCTGAAGATATGTATCCCTCCACTTCAAACTCCGCAGTTACAACTTTTGCTGCATGGGAAATAATAGGTTTTAGTAGTCTCAACACGCTATCGAGCATTGACACATCGCAGTAGCTGCTATGGCACAGTTGCAAGAGAATTTGAATAATTCTTGGGATCTCTGGAACAATTGCTTCCATGTGTTCAAGTAGTATTACTTGCAACAAACGCATGACAATGTGCCTAGAATGCCGAACTTCAAATCTTGTACTTTCTGTTGGTAGTCCTTTAGCAACTTGTGGGAAAGGGTCTTGACAAAGCTCACAAAACCATGTAAGCAAATCAGGAATTGCACCAGGAACAACGGCCCTCATTTGCAGGCATACTGCTTCCAACATAATTTCAGCAAATTTGTTAAATTGAAACCTAAAATCTGGAAAAATAGAATCTAATTCTGGATACAGAGCGTTGATTAGGTTTCCTTGGTTGGTATGTACTTCAACAGACGAATCCTGTGACTGCTCAGTATCAATATTGTTTTTTAAAGTTCCAAACTCTCGAGCATTTCCAGGCCTCTTCTGTGAATAAATTGTAGAGGATATGAGCTCATCACGGAATACTAGGAGTATATTGGTAAGTTGCCGGATGTCTGTCACAAGAAAGCTACCAGTACTTTTATATAATGTAGCATACCTAGCCAGTGCCATCCAACCAACATATCGAACAAGAGGAAGTGGTGAAAATGCAAACTTGGGTATCTTATCAAGCCATACGCCAACAGGAACCAGTTCTTCAATTAGTGTCCTAGTGGTAAAAGAGGAGTGCTCATCTACATCAGATGACCCCCCACCAGCTACCACAGATACAAGCCTAACTAACAAAACCCACAAACGTCTCATACCATATGTTTTTCCAATGCTTAATCCTTCTCCTTCTTTGACTTGAGCATTAGATGAAATAATAAAGGAATTTAACCTTGCAGCACTTTTTAGAATAACCTCAATTATATCTTGAGGAGGAACACACAAGTGTGTTGCTGACTCCAGGACAAAGAGAAGTCCTTGCAATAGCACATCATACATGTTATGCATTTCCCTCTGCAGTTGACAAACTAAGAATCTACAAAGCAAAGCTTGATGTTGCCTCACTAATGTTGTAGAATCTTCAGCCTCTGCATCTTCTGCTGCTAATGGTAATCGCTCAAAGAATCCATCATCAGTTGCAACATGTCCATCTGAGCCAATCATGGACCTACTATGCCACTCTGCAGCCTGTATAAGTATACGCAAAACAGATTTATCTCTTTGTTCTTCCAGCTGTCTTAACCGATCTACGGATCCATGATTCTCCAGACGCATGTCAGATGAAGCACCTTTCTTAACCTCTGCTACTTTATCTAGCCAAAGCTGGTACTCTACATGAGAGACCATGAAGAAAGGGTTTAGATGGCACTCAGCAGCAAGAAGAAGAGCATCGATTGCAGCTTGACCACTCTCAACGCTTGTATCCATTTGGGTATGCAAATCAATGGCAAAACGGATGAAGTCTGAGGCATGCAATTCTCTTTCAGGAGCATTTAGAAGCTGTAAGAAATCTGCCTCTAAATTTAGATGCTGTTCAATGCTTGCCACATCAAGAAGCAAAGAACCCCCTTCATTTTCTTTTCTTTCTATACATTTTGTCTCTAGTTTGTTGCTCTGCTGGACAAAGCCTTGACCATCTAAAATACTGTTGTCAGTAGAACTGGAAACATTTGCCAACGATATCCCCTTTAACTCAGGAGGCACAAATAGACAGCTTGGATCCTCGCTTTCGTCTGCCTTTGTACAGCCATCCAAAAACGTGTCAGACTTCCCATTCTCACTATCATTGCTTACTGACAATTTATAAGTGTTAAGGTCACTTGTCCCACTTGTAGCATTGCTGTTAAACTTTTTGTCATTTCCGCTTTTCCGAAAATCAATTCCAGGCGGTAAAGTTAGCTGTGGTGCTAATATTGAAAGCAAGACGCTGCAACAAACATGGAGTGGAAGTCTTAGCATTTAAACCTTAAACTTGAATGTCTTTTACTGATCTTTAGTTACCTTGGAGCAACCTGGCCCTTTTTCCACTCCGCCTCCATTGCAGGAAGAACAGCGGGACGCTTGGCTGCTGTATGCAGTAGGTCAAGTGCAAGGGTACACAGTTGATCTTGCTTTTCAGAGACCACTGATGACAAATCACCAAAGGCAATGGTGTTCTCCGGAGGTGTGATGGCAGGGACCAAGAAAGGTTCCAGCATCTCTATAAGAAAGAGTAAATTGTGTTTCACTTCCTAAGATTAACAAAAAAGAAAGAATAAGTGATTTTGTTCCCGCCACAGAAACCTGAATGCTTCAAAGATAAACTTGCACAACAAGAGGCCATAAACAAACTGTTATTCAAAAAGATACAAAAGTACTTTTCTGCCCACACAGTAACATCATGGCCCCAGATAATAAGGTTTGTAATCAATGTAATCTTTGTAAGTTTTGAATACCTAAAATAGTGCTCAATTCCCATCTGATCTTCAAGAGGCAGTGTATAATGGTTTGGACTTGTAAAACTTAACGTGACCGATGTTTTCTGAGAAGATACCATAAGCTAAATGTATAGTGCTGACATGATAGGTTCATATCAGCTGAGTCCATACAGTTAAAAGGCATTACTCTACATTAGATCTGCCTCAGGCAGCAATTTTTTAACAAAATATAAATTAGACCTATTCCATGCTCCTTGTATCGCAACATTTTTATCCAATTCAAAGCAACTCTCCCTTCCTTGCACGCTCGTTCTACGGAGAGGTAAATAATTCTACACAGAGGGAAACACTTCTTCCACGGCAGAGAGAAAAGGGCCAAACTTTTGAATTTTTCATTTATTTTGAATTTTTCTAATGTACATATATTTCTAATATTTAACATTCGCCATGATACTTTAACTTCCAGGTATTTGGGGGATTTTCTCAATTCACATTCTCACTTTATTAATGCCAAATGAGTGCAATTTCATGTACTCTAACTCCACATAAGCGGAGAAGATAGAATCTTTTTCTGCACCTTTATATGGGCCACATGGAAATGGTCTTGCACAGACTATGCCATTTTGGCACATGCAAGAGGGGCAGATGAGACTCCCTTGATTGGCATATGTTGTTCAAATACATTGGCTGACCAAGTAGCATGTGCTGGTTCTCCAGGACAGCTATGCTGTTCAGCTCCTTCGGCATATCAATAGATAGTATTCCACCATTTCAATACAATTTAGCAATGCCTGAAGCTGGAGGTTGTTGATTTATATTTCAAACACATGGCAGAACCCTACCACGGAGCTGTCTATTATTTGGACAACTTACAAATTATTGCTTCATTACAAGATCTGGGTATTTAAACATCGGCCTCCTGAACAATGCCAGGCTTTCGAGAGAACAATTCAGGTTGTCTTTTCACCAATTTGAGATCAAGGCTAGAAGGGCTAAGCACAATAATCCTCAGCACAGGAAATGTCCTTGTGCAGCTTGGGCTTACTTGAGTCTGAGGAGCATTTTAGAGGAAGGTAGCACTGCCTTTCTAGAGATCCAACAGAGGCATTATGAGGTATTATCACCAGAAATATGTAGCCCTATTCATTTACGAATTCTACAAAAAAGTCCTAAAAAAGAAAACAGAACACGAGTCCTAAAGGTCCTGAACAAGCATCATTTTTCACTGCCAATGAAGAGCTAGGGCAGAGTGAAGACACACAAAAGAAAACTAACTGCCGTGATCCCAGGAAGTGACATTAGCATATTCCAAACAAAGAATGCTCAGAACAAAAGCACAAGCAGTCACTTTAAGAGAGGAGGCATGATAGCTAGAGACAAAAGCTAATATCAGAAAGAGTGACTAAATAGCCTTCGCGCTTATCCCCATGGCTCACTTTCTGTTTTCTGTATGTCTAGTTATAGTTAATTAAATGCTGAATAGGAAAATAATGCCTTCTTAACAAGACTAAGTTGTATTTATCAGGTTCTATAGACACTATGGGTCTAGATGTTAATAATTCCTTCTTTCGTACCTTCCTTCCTTACAGCTCCATAATTCTTTATGTTTTCAATCACATAGCCCTAAGGGTCTCCGTAGACATCAAATACTTTTTTTCTTCTAAATCTTTCTTCTTTCTCTGTGTGTTGTACCATCAATTTGCCAAAAATTTTATGAAATAACCTTTGCTGCATACCTTGTAGTGCACGAGGTAATCATCCATATGCCCTGACAATGCCAGCATTATATATATTAGTGCAGCTCGTGCTTGCGAATTTGATGCAGTGCGATGTCCAGCCTGCAAAATGCACAATTGACTTCATAAGCAAAAATCATACACAAGGTCATTCATTCTGACACAGTTCCACTGCAACACGTTGCTCTAAGTCTGCAATGGAACGGAACAAACAACAAAACGGAACAGGTAACGAAACACCTAACAAAACAAAAGATCTACTAACAATTCTAACATCATATGAAAAAAGATATATACATTATCATGCAGGAGCTGATGTTGCTCACAAACGGTAGCAATAGCTCGCATACAGTAGCAGTATGAAGGAGTACTTGACTAGATTTTTGGACATTCCATAAGCAACTCCTTAGATATGTTTTTCCTCCCTCAACAGCCAATGAATTTCCTTAATCATTCTGTTGAAGGTAATTCCTGTGTTAAATGTGGCTCTAGGGGGCAGCATTTTGGAAAGAAGAAGAAGAGGCTTGGGCAAGTTCTAAGCATCTGCATCCTTAATGGTGGAGTAAGGAGTTGAAAGCATTAAAATCTGAACATAGACTTCATCCAAATTTGGCCGATTAGGTTCCATCTTGAAAATGGGCAACAGATACAAAGCTCTTAGGGCCAAAAAAAGGGTGTTTTGGAACATTTTGCATAACCTTGCATCCATTTTACATTGCAATCTTTCAGTGCAACCATGTCCATTCACCTAAGCTAGCAGTCTTCAGCCACATAACAACTTTATTCAATACATAAGACCATGCAGCAACGACTAATAGCACCATGATAGCAGCACTCAAGTTCTTAATAGGAAAGTCATCATTGAGTAGGTAATTGCAGACCTGAATAATCCCCAACAAATCTTCTACGAGTTCAATAGCAAGATCAACCTGCAGAGAGTTCAGAAAATCCTTCCATCAGCCAAGATATCAGATGAATAAAGCTGCTGAGCAAGCAGACCTTGGCGATAACCATTGGCAGCCAGGGCGAGAGAGGGCCAGCACATAGATCTACCAGAATACAAGCCGCTCTTTCCTGGAATGCATAAGCTAAGAAGCATGAGACTTGGGAGCAGATGAGGGACAAAGGTACAAAAGATTAAAATATAAAAAGATAGGGTATACATGAGCTGCAGAATAAGATGTAAGATAAGGAGTGCATGCATCCAGCAGAGGTCGATAGGCTGATGAAGTCGACAAGACAACTACCTGCAACCAGAAGCTTGCAACGAATAAGAGCACCATAATGCAGAAAAACAGTTCGCCTTACAATGCATAAACAAAACCACATACTATACACAAATAATGAGTATGTTTCTTCAAATTAAAATAGAAATTTACAAACAATAGATAAGAATTACATCTTAAAGCTAATTCAGTTATGTTCAAAAAGGTTACACAAACAACCTGTGACAATGATCTGTGAATCAGCGGTGTCTGCCATTGCCAAAAGTTCTCGTCAACAAAGTCAGAACCACTAACAGATGGCCTAAGGGCTACAAAGAGAGAATGACAATAAAGTCAGCCATAACTTCAGTAAAATGCCATGCAAGAAAATTTTGTAATTATTACGTCTTGAGTCTATGAGATAATTATGAAAATGCAGATAAAGATAAGTAAACTGCCACCTATTGACATGTATCTCAAAACCTAAAAAAATTCAAATCAAAATTCAAAAGATTGAAGAATAAATAAGATTACTCAGATTTAGCTTTTATCACTGCTGAGGCAGACAAAGATTTTCAAACCTCTAGGAAGAGTAAGTAACTAGTTAGAATGAGCTTTTTCATGATTGAGTTGAAATGGCAATTCTTATCTCAGGCAAGGAACAAACCATGCAATTATTTCTTTATATAGTAGAACTAGACCTGGAAGAATAGCCTGTATAAATGGCAGCACATGCACCAGATCTGATTTTGGCTCCGCCAACCTTCTGCACAACATGGGCTGCAAAACAAAATCTTGTAGTGAACTAAGACAATGAACTATCAACAAAATCAAATGAACACACCTGTGAGACACTGGCATATAGGACATGAAGCAAAGCCTCCTCCACTAATGGAATGTCCAGGGACGCACCAATGTGGCCAACCTCAGATGTAACGTCATCTGAAATTTTGAATTCCTCTCCAAAGATAGATGAGAAGTCATTTATTGTACTTAGTAGAGAAGCCGCGTCAACATTTGTCGATGGATCCTCTACTCCTGTAACCACTAAAGAACCCACTGGCAAATCATGTCCACTGACACTTGTTTCAGAGCTAGAAAGTGTCCCACCAAGCTTATGCAATATTTTTGAAACCTAAATGCGAGAACAGTCCCAACATTTTATTCGTCAATATAGCCAACATTGAAAATAAAGCCATCAGCTTTCAAAGATTAGATGCTACCTTGCCACAAGCTGCTCCAAGATGCCCATCCCTGTATGCAATCTTCAATAATAACAGAACTACATCTGGGCGAAACACTAGCACATGACCCGTCGCCTGTTGAGAGGAGCACGGACTCCTTGCTCGTTTTGGTGGAGCCTGCATTATGTTGTAAACATGCAGCTTATTAAGCATCCCGTTATTCCCTGTCATTGAGATACCTAATAGCAATGAACCTGAAAATTTGATGATATGGTAAAAACTGAAGCTTGATTGAACTTGAGAGATTCTGAATCTGCAGAAACTGTGGCCTTCTCGTTGTCTCTAAAGCAACATGAAACAGCATCATTCAGTCAATCATGCTTAAGAGAAGCAGATAATATTCTATTGCAGCATAAAGGCACTAAATTCATTATATAACATTATGGCAGTACAAATGAAAGGCCAATAGACACTTTAAGCAAATATGGAGCAAAGGAAGGTAAAAGCAAACTTTTGAGAGAACAACTCTCACCTTCCACCAATTATGCTTAAGATCGGATAAAATGGGCCAGCAAGCATTGCGAGGAACCTAACAGATGTTTCCATCGTATCTCCTGCAGCACCCAGTTCTGCCTATCAAGAAACAAACAAGATAATAAGTGAAGAATGTACTGTCCTTGTCCAAGACAAATCTTAATCTTGATGTAGTACAAAGACATAAGATATGCAGGGCCCCAAGACTTGGCAATTTGTCCTAAACACGTTGGGAGCCCAAGCATTGAATCTGGATACATTCATTCCAGTGGACATTCTCTAAATGGAAAGCAACCCTTTCTTTTGAATCCTTCCTGGATACTGCTGGCTTTTACAATTCAAACATGCTTGTTTAAAGATTTGATGTACTCCAGCATGGTTACTGGCGTGGACTTAAATACTTCAGATATAATAGATAATAAGGGTAATAAGAACATTGCATGCTATTATTGTCATAAAAGGAGGGCAGATGGCAAAAAATCAATTCAAGAAGAGACGATTACATGGAAAAGGATCACCATGGGGAAATCAATT
>JAANSK020315706.1:0-19037 GCA_011763485.2 Isoetes engelmannii
AGAGTCTATTTCCCCCACACAATCGGGCTTTTTGCCTAAGCGTTGTATTCTTGATAATGTGGCTGCAGCTTATGAAGTGATGTACTGGGCGCGTCTAAAATATCGGCACATTGTATACCTTAAATTGGATTTTGCTAAGGCCTATGACAGTGTTGATTGGAATTTTCTGCAAAATTGTCTTCTGGCATTGGGATTTGGTGAGTTGTTCACCAGACATGTTATGCAGCTCCATCTTTCTGCTCGGTTCTACTGTGTTGTTCCAAGGAGAGCCTTCGGCTGTGTTTCCTGTAGGCAGAGGTGTTCATCAGGGATGCCCCCTTGCTCCATTGTTGTTCACCATTGTGGTAGAAATCTTGTCCCAGTTGTTCTCTCATGCTACACAAGATGGTGTAATCCAGGGCTTGACTATGGAGGATGGATCTCAAGAAGTCTGTAATTAATATGCTGATGACACTTTTCTCTTTCTAGTGGTTGAGGAGGATAATCTAGAGAATGCTAAGCTTTTGCTGGACTCTTTCTCACTGGCATCAGGGGTTCTTGTTGGATCGTCAAAGTGCTATGCTTTATGGACTTTAGATGCTGCAGTGCCTCCATGTGTTCATGAATATCCATGGAAAGTGCTTCCTCCTGGTAAGGCCACTAAACTTCTGGCATTCCTGTGGATATACATATTTCTACCTCAGATGCATGGGATGTTATAGTTGAAGGCTTGCGCAAGCATCTTTCTCTGGTGGAATACAGCTAAGCTCTCCTTGGCAGGGAGGATAATAGTTGCTAAGCATGTTCTCAGCAACAGTCATGTCTATATGGCATCTTCTGTGCTCGCATCACAATCCAAATTTTAGGAGGTTGTAGTGATTGTTCGCAACTTCGTATGGGCTGGTACTGAGACAGGTGTGTTTGTGAAGGTTGCTTGGTCCACATGTGCCAGGCCAAGATTCGCTGGTGGGCTAGGTATGATTGACTTTGCCCTACAGAGTAAAATTATGATTTCCAAGTTCACCTGCCGCTACCTGGCGGGTATGGTGCATTCACCTGGAATGAGGTTGATTGTGCAAGCACTTGGACAGTGTAGGTCTTTTGGAAAACCAGCACTTAGGGCGTCTCTTCCTTGGAGTCTCTTTTACCAGTTTCGCCCATATCCTAATGCTTCCCCGTTCTTAAAGGGTCTGCTTGATTCTTGGAAAACAGTTCGTGCACTCTTTCGGATTAACCTTGATGCATGCACATAGTTAAGTGCTCCGTGTTGGTGGATTCCATTAGATAATCATTTGCCTCTGTGTGCTGATGTACATCCATTAACTCAGCGGCGTTGGAGGCTGGCTGGAGTTCTCACAGTAGGTGCTTGGTATGAGGATGGTCACTTGTTGCATTGGGATGCTTTTCAGACTAAGTACATGCTAGTTCGATGGGACAGAGGTTTTTAGCAAACGGTGGCTAATATTCTGCCAGCCACTTCCTCCCAAACAGCTGATATGCCTATTTGGATTGGTCCGCAAATTGTCAACGCACAACGTTTTGTGCATTCTTTATATCAAAAGTTAGCCGACGTTGATGTTGTTCTTCTTCGGGTTGGTTGGCAGCTTCGCCTTCCTCCTCCTCAGTGGAAGCTAATGTGGGCCTGGGCTTGGGATAAGTTGCTTCATCCTTAAGTCTCTGCCTTGTGGTGGCAGATCCTTCATAGATGTCTGCGGGTTAACGTGCTGGTCCATAAGTTTGATCCCCGTATTTCAGAACTTTGCCCACTGTGTAAGCAGCAACCTGAAACTCTCGAGCATTGTTTTTTTCTATGCGACCAAGTCCAGCCAGTTTGGTCGTGGTTGTTATCTCTTTTTGATGTGGCCTTGACTTGCCAGCAAGTGCTGCTTGCGATTTACCCCTCCACTTGGAACAGGCTACGGCAACAGGCTTTTCATTTGGCCTCAGGTTGGTTGGTGTGGTATATTTGGAAAAGAAGACGGTGGTGTATCTTCAAAGGCCTAACAATTACTACTGATCAGCTTCTTCATGAGGCAAAAGATAGATTAATAAAGGCATACCAATGCTCTCAGCTCGCACCTGAGAAGAAACATTTGATTTTTGAGGTGTATTTGAGTATATCACTCTTTGCATAGGTGGGTTGCTTCACTCAGTGGATTATTTTTGTCCGCTGAGACTTTATTCCTGTCTTTGCAATTATACTTGTACTTTGTGGAATATTGAATAGAGTTTGACGTCCTTAAAAAAAAAAAAAAAAAAAAAAAATTATTTCACGCAATAGAAGTATGTTGGTGATAGGTATGGATCTATTATATATTATTACTTCCATGGAATACACGTTTATGAACTCTACTATAATTTTTAATTATTAAGAGTTGCAAATGCGTATGTAACATTAACCACATGTACAGTTGGATGCTGCCTAGTGGCGTGACGTTAAAACTCTTCTTCTCCTATATGTGTGATACCCATTGCCTTAATATATTATAGTTGTATAATTAGTGACTATATTGTAGTATACAAACCCTACAACTCTTTTAGAACACTTGGAATAATAACAATACGATGATGTAAATTTTGCAAATTTTAAATACAAGTAAAAAGATCAAATGAGGCGTTTAACGTTGTTGAATTCGCTTGCTCTTCGAGTGTTGCTTGATGTCTTAAAGCACCATTTGGAAAAAATGGGAGGTATTCTTGTGTTTGGGACTCATGCAGCAAACTGACTCGTAGCTAATTCCCTCAGCGGATCAAAGAACTGCATAGCATGCGGGAGTGCAGGTTCTTATCGACCGAAACACCTCCAATAGAGCTGGCTAGCATCAGACACTGCCAAAACACAATCGCAGCAAGTGCCAGCTACATCAGGTAATGATCAATATTTCTATGTAGATAGTAGTGAAGGTCTTCCTCGACTCGCGAGTCGAGAAAAAGTTTTTTTATAACAGATTTAGAAGTGTCTGTACTCTCAATCCTTTAGTCCTGTAGTCTTCCTTTGCATTTTAGAAGGATGATGGGCCTTCTTGACTCGCGAGTCGAGAAAGCCATGTAAGATCTAATATTTGCAGTTTGACGGGCTTTCTCGACCCGCGAGTCGAGAAAGCCATGTGTGTATGGCTTTCTCGACTCGCGAGCTGAGAAGGCCCACTGAGTTCGCTAATTTCATCCTGTATGTAATCTTTCTTTGTCTTTTATAAGGTTGTGTTCTTTCTCAACCCCCGCGCAACCTTATAAAAGGCAAAGAACGATTACATGCTGTAAATTCTTACATCTAAATGCAACTGACTTTTAACCATGTTGCACGCAGCCCATCCAGACCAAATCATTCATGCAAGGCAGCAAATGAAGGCACTCAGTTGTCCACCAAGACTTAGAGGAAACAGGGCGCCATCAAAACAGTGGAAGTCTTTCGAGCGGCTGTGCAGATATGCTATCTTAAAAAGCCATCTAGATGACGATATAGAAGATGAGGAAGGAAAGAAGAAGTGGACCCCAAGAAAACAAAGGGAGTCCTTGTCCGATCAGTATGATCTTATTCTCTCCAACGACAAAGTGTGGAACAAGTGGGCCCAGATCTGGACAGGCTGGCATAAGGGCCAGTTGAGAGACAACAATGGAGAGCTACCTCAAAAACTTGATCCTAAACTATTTGAAAAGGCTTTCATGAAGAGGATCATGGGACTGACAGATTCCGAGACAATGGAGTTGCAGAGTAAGATCATTGAATTGATGATTTGATATTGTTGAGGAAAATCAGACAATCTAAATTGCAAGATGCCAAGGACTACACAATAATCCTGAAGAGGAATCGTGCCTTACACGAAGGCATTGCAGAGTTTTGCAACATGGTGTGTAATGAAGATCAAGATTTTGATTATTATAAGGAGAGAGCCAACTTAGATGAGGAGGACTTGAAGGAATTGAGAAGGTTATGCATCTCGTACGTCACTAGCAAGCTGAAGCGCAACATTAAGACAGAGGCATTTCCTCCGAGAGCACATGCACTTCTAGAATGGAAGCTTGGGATGGGTGTTGTGCCCTTCAATGTGGATTATAGCACCCCTCCATTTCTGGTTACACACGGTCACAAAGGTTTTGGTGGCCTGTTCGCTATGAACATGATCAGGGATTCAAGTGTGTTCTACGAAAAGGCTGATCTGGAACATTGGTTCAAGACATGCCTTGACATGACAAATCTTGATGCTTTTAGTTTTGTTATTTTTTGCATGCCCGGTCGACAGATTTCCGATGTAACGTAGTGGGCTGCCGACATTAACTATAACAATAGGGTCCTCTACGCCATTTATGAATTGGACAGTGAATGCAAACCCCGACTGCCTAGGGGACCAAGCTTTGCTAATATAATTACCATATTGGTGTTCCCATCGCCTCAAGCCAGCTTCGAGAAATGGTCGTCCAACCCAAACTACTACGTGGACAAGTTCATGGTGTCAAACGATAATCTGGAAGCTTGGAAGGGGGCAAGTTCATGGAAGCAATGCCTTTGTGGGACAGGATCAGCACAGATGGCATGACAGGTCCAATCCACAAGATTTCAATACAGCCTTTGTGCGTTAAATACTTTATCACTAGCTTGGTCGAAGATAATCAAATTGTCTGCGAGTGGTACATGCATGGGCTGCTTGCTCAAGGTGCTATGCATAATGGAATGAAACCAATTTCCATAGTTAGCGACAAAGTGTTGCTCGAGCCGCTCAAGGTATACTTTGAGCTCCTCAATGATTATTATGTGGCGAGGAAAGAAGGTAAAGGAAATGACGTCGAAGAGTCCGAGGAGAAGCATTCTGAGGAAAAGCAGTTTGTACAGGACAAGGGTTCTGATGACGCTTTGAAGGGGGTGGATGATGATGCGGCCGAAGCAATTCTCGCCAGTTTTCAAAAAAGGTAAGCATGCAGACAACCTCTACATTGCTCATTGTCGATTTTCTCGACTCGCGAGTCGAGAAGCTCAGCGAATAATCCCTTCCGCTCCATTCCTCTTTATTAGGAACCTGCTTGATGCACATTTGAGAAGCCGATCTTCCTCTGAAGCCTCGTCTTTGAATTCTAGGCCGTCTTCGAAATCTAAGCACGTATCCCCAACCCCTCCAAGAAACAAAGAAGATAAGGACCAAACGATAGACCAATCGAAGTCATCTGATCTAGGTTTCGGAAGGGCAAGTAAGGTTCAAGGTAATGAGTCTGATAAGTTTGCAGTGGTGGATTCTGACAAAAACCCCATTCAGAAATCTGAAAGAGAGCCTATCCTTGGGCTGGACTCGGAGGTGGTAAGACGGTGGGAAGCAATAAAGATACCAACCTTGGACCCCGCTGTGGATTACTGGTCTGAGACCAACGATAGCAACTGGGATCCAGATGCTGGCAACAAACTGGTAATGTTTGAGGTCAATGGAGTTCTGGCAGCTGTGTATGACGAGGACCACGTCCCTAAGCTCAGCACGAAGCAGAAGCCCAAGAAAACGGGCGGGAAAGTTGTGTAAGCATGGCTGCATGCCAAGGAGATGATCGAATGGTGCTTTGCTCGTGGGTTCGAAGTCGGCATTTGGAGCTCAATGGCAAAAGGGAACGTTGCTAAGGTCCTCTCCTCCCTGGGCACGTCCATTATACCATTCAAGTTTGTTTTTGGAAATGAAATGTGCGAGCATCTTAATGATCTCAGTCATGAAGTCACAAAGGGAAAGCTTATTATCGTGAAAAGGCTGCAGACCGTCTTCGAAGCACATCAAGAGTTCGAAAAGCAAAACACATTTATCATAGACGATAGCCCTTACAAGTGGTATCACAACTCGGATAACTTGGTTGTGGCCAAGACATACTCCCCGGAGAATTTTGAGTCGGATGACTGGTTCATGCACACACTATGTATTTTATTGGCAGAGTGCCGATTCTCTATCAAGGTGGCTGACGTGTTGAATAGATATTCAGAGATCAAAGAAGTAGACGAAGAGAACAACAAGATCATGAAGGCCATGGACAAAAAGTATTATGGTACTTAGTCATAAAACCACCAATGTATATTGTTTTGTGTAAAACAACTCGTGCAATGAAATACTCTTCGCTTTCTCGACTCGCGAGTCGAGAAAGTAATGATTGTCATGAAAGTCTCTCAAATCATAATGAAATTATGCGTGTGACTTTTAGAGGTCTTTGTCTAATTGTCCTGTCTTTCCATGGAGGTTGGGTGTAAATGCTTTTGACCAGGGCATCGAAGAGAGGATGCGCAAGGAGGGAGTGCCCGTCGGTTGGACGGGCAAACCAGTTGCACCTGAGGCACCTCCGCGAGAAGCTTTCTATTGCCTTCAGGTTGCTTGACGGGCTCCGAGGCCAGATCAAAGTGGTCCACGAGTTGAGCCCATATGGTATTCCGTATTCAATCCCGATGTAACTGTTGTCACTGCTAGACCTCCATGGTCTTTAAGGCCACTGTAGATTGCTATGTAATGTATTTATTATTGATGTCAATGGCTGTGCAAACTTGCACGTTGTGTAATCGAAGAGTTCATTTTAATACAATCTTCCATTGTCTATACAATTTGATGGTTTCAAATTTCTTGCTTTAGGTTTGCCAATCAAAGTGTTCATGGACTCCAAATCATCATTTGAATTGAATTCTCCTTTGTTTGTTAAAAATGAACAACCGCTAATTCTTGCATCTGGTTGTGGCAATGAGTTTCTCGACCGGCGAGACGACAAACTCGTATTTTTTTTTTACACATGAGTTACCCACGCCAAACTACCCCAAAAAGGGATAACCAAATATTCGAACGTCATTAAGGGTCGAATTAAGGCTCTCGGAAAAAAAGTTGGGAATGACATGAGTCTCATTTTTTCCAAATGGTGCTTCTTTGAGCCTAAAACATTTCCCAATGTTCCTAAGAATCTTGCATATTGCACCTCCTAAAGTTGTAGCCATCTATGGAGCTAGAAGTTCCAATGTTATTGCTGTTTTTACTATTAATGGTGTATCCAGCAGGCGACCCTGTGCAAAATCCAAGAAGTAATCCTGGCATGCTTGGGGAAGCCAGTTAGATCCATAAGTAAGTTGATAGCCTCTTCCCCTTTTTGGCTAACTTCTTTATGGAATGTCACTATCTGCCCTTGTATAAATGATGGAAGACAATACCTGAGCAGCCTTTGACCTCGTTGGATGCTTCATCATAATTCTTAGGAGTAACAAGTCATTGTGGCTTCTCTGGATTGCTGGAGGATGGTCAAGGTCGACGTAGTCTTTGGCCTCCTTTCCGGCTTGAACTCTTCCTTAGTCAAAGCATCTCTGCTTGAAGTAAAGATCTGATATTATCATAGACCTGCATGTCTGAGATGCTTACCTTTCCTATGAGATCTGTTTGGTCTCATCTCAAGAACTCTTAATGTGAGTCGTTGATGAAGTCATCTTCTTGTTAATGGCTGAGTTGTGACGATAGTCCGTTGTTGCAATACCCCTTCCTCGAGGCAACATAGTGCTTGAAGATTATCATTGGCTAGGATTTGCTCTTCCTTCAACCATGATTACCGGCATAAGTGTCGTGATGCCCATCTACTGTTGGTTAGCCCTTCTTTGGCAGATCACATATTCGTTTTTCATGCTTCCTTATCGTCTCTATACTCTCCCTTCGTCTTTTGTCTCCCTTTGTCGTCTGGCTCTCTTTGTAATAGTCTTGATCTTGACTTGTTGAAATTTTTCCGAAAGGTATCTCTATTTTTGAATTGCTCGTTGATGTGGTTGAGCAGCTCCTATGATGAGGGAGTTGCAACAACAACAATTACTATTTACCATGCAACAGCAGCAGCAAGCAGCAACAAATTCTTTTTTGACTCAATCCCTTTTTCATGAAAATACACTAATGTGCATTTGCAATCCTCTATTTCTATTACTTCCATTAAGATATACCTTTTTTGTTCAAGAATCCCTCGTTTCTACTAATGCCGCCCGTACAATATACTCTTTTTCTCAAGAATTCCCATTGCAAAGCAAATAACCCATTGTTCTCAAGTCCCCCGGTTCCTCAATAGGGGATTTTCCACGGGATATGAGCACATTTTTCATTGTGTAATGCCCTTGGGCAAAGATATTTTTAACTGGCGAAAAAAAAAAATTATGATCCTCTTCATTGGATTTATGAACTGAAATCAGAGGTATGTGCACATATCTTTGTTCCTCGGAACAATTTGCTGTAACATCCCTTTAACATTAGGAAAGAGGGAGATAAAACAAGGTGCTATTGCAAGTGCGAAAAGAGGTACGGGATAAAACAAGGTAAGAATTGCAAGTGCGATCATGCCCAAGGCAACAAAAGCTTTGATTGCGAGGTCAGTGTGTGCATCCAGCTATTCCGCGGAAACATTTGAGCAATCCATACTTTGGCATACATTGATCATACCCAACATTCCAATTATTGTCCTTCAAGGGCAACACAGAAAGAGCCACAAAGGCTAACCTCTCAATCTCGAATTCCAGGCTTTAGATATCTTCCTTGATACATAATAAAATGCATTCAAGCCTCCTGCAGCAAACAAACCTGATGCCATTTGTCTAAAGCTGGATAATCTAACTATCCTGCCAATTGCCCGTTTCAAAATTCTTGGCCTATTAGTTTGGGATTTCACAAAAGCATCTGCTACCATGCAACCTGTGCCAGTGTCTCGTTAAACATAAACGCTCATAAGCACTCAAGTAAAGACCAAGTTTATCATAAAACATACCAGAACTTCCATATTGCAATCCCAGCTGCTTTGACAATCCCTTTAAAAGACGTGATGGAAGTGAAGTAACAAGTTCACGTACAGCATGATTGCTACAGTCCTGTGAATGAAATTAAGAAATTTATAGATAGCATAGATTACAAGACAACTTAGTAATGATGTTTCTGTTATTCTCAATAGTCTAACCTGTGACAACAATGCCGGACATTCATCACCAAATGTGTTTGGTAAGTAGAGCATGCCTGAGGCAGCAGCATGACAGAGCGGGGTCCTATACAACTCGTGAAAGTTTTTACCACTGCCGTGGACTATGTTGCGCACCTTCAAGAGATAACAACATAAAACATAGTTTCTTCAAGACCTAATAATAGAATAACATATTCATTATTTTGTTGGTGAACACACAGATAAAGTAAAATCGTATGTCGGAGCACAATTGGAGAAACAAAAGGAGCAAAATTGCTAAGCCACAATGTGATTTGAATGTGATACTGAAGCACGGTTCTTTATAGATCGAAAGCATGTTCAAACTCCAGGCATCATATGCACTTATAGGATAGTCACTATTGCTGTCTGAGAATTTAAAAGGTTTTATACACTACTGGACAATCATAAAGTATCCAAAAAACATCATAATGCAAATCACCTGCCTTGTTCCTATCTTCAGCAAAGAATAGACGGATGTCTCCCATATATGATAAGCTAGCTATCATTACATAAAGATCTTCCTGCAAAAACAAATATAAGAGCACTTTATCTTAAAAAGAATCAAGTCCAAATGTTTTTACAATCGACTTGGCTGATTATATTGATCATCGGACTTCCCAGTCCTGCCAAGATATCTAGATGATAAAAATTAAGTACCTCTGAAAATTTTTCTGGCAAGAGCAACAGTGCTGTGGACACTGCAGCTTGGAGATTCACCTTATTTGCGATTGCTAAGCCTGCATTATCTACGAGTACATTAACCTGCCAATGACTATTTAAACTTCATATTCCACTACTCTAAAATAAATAATGAACACTAGTAAATATACAGGTTTCTGAAGCCTTCCACTAATATATAGTGAATTCCAAGTGAAAATATCCTGTACTACATTGTCCATGCCGACAACCCCATATTTTATAGTCTGCAACCAAAAGGGTAACAATCAGAAATCTTCTATAAGATTTGCATAAACTGACAATGATTATGAAGCATTTAGCATAGAGAGAAAGGGAGCATAAGCAATAGGACAGAAAGTGAAATCAAATAATTATTATATGTTGTGGAGATCAGTCAGATCTATAAGATGGACACTCATACATATCTGTGAACAACATTCTCTCACTCTCTAACTCTTCTATAATTTCACCAGTTTTCGGCCACGTGCACTGCCGTATGTCCTATAACATAGCTGCCATGACCTATCTGTGACTGCAAACATGATTGGTAGGGACAATAAAACCTACCTTGGATCTCATGGTATGTGGCGGACCTGTAACATCCAAATGCTCTTCTGAAACAATTATAGCCAAATTGCATAATCTGCAGATCCTTCGTAACCATTCTACCCTATGTCTTGCTCAGCCTTGGTAGTTGATGAGAGAAGATCCTAAACTGGCTCTTGCCGCTTAGCCTGTTAGTTGATGAGAGAATATTCTAAATTGTCCCGTTGCTGCCAGTGCTCTGTGTGTCAAGGCAGCGGATCTAGTTGTACCCAAAAAATGGTCGCAAAATTGCAATTTGATGGGAAATTCTTTTGAAGTTTGTCATCTCGGACTATATAGGACTTCTTTAAATCATGCCTGATAAGTTAATTAATACTTTTTGGAGAGCAATGGAGTGTGCTTTTATATACGATTTGAGCGAGTAAAAGATTTACTATGTATGCACTTCAAACAGGTCCTATATATACACATTGTACAGTTCCAAAAATATGGACTGTCACATCCACGCCTCCCTCATCCCTGGAGAACCTGAAACACCAGTTAACTGCATTCATCATATTGTTTTCTGCCGAAAAGCCGGTAGATCAATTGCTCGCAAGTTACACAAACACGTACGCTGATGTCTAAATGGCGACAGATGCTGCTATAGCTATCCACACCAGCCAATGCAACAAGAGAGTCAAGAGTAATATTGAAGACAGAATATATAATGCATTCTTGCTCCACCAACTTGATTGCCACAATATGGTAGACGTTGCATCAATGCTACACATCTGTATGGCAATATATACAAAGGATTTGGTATCACTAGATTTTGCGTCACCAACCAAATCGGACAAACCACATAACTAACATCAAGAAATGAAAAATGATGATTTCAAGATGTCTGCAATCTCCACAGAATCGAATGACATCTCTCTTGGACCGATATTTTTGCGAGCAGTAAACCCTGAACTCGGCAATCTCGCGGACATGCAGTACAATGAATCATACATACTGATACCATGCATGCCAGCAACAGCGTTGCAACCTGAGAACCAGTTGGATCAGCAACAAGCAAATGACGTGACAAGGATGACAGCACAAGGTCAAGGCATCAAGTAACATGCCGAATATGGTAAGGAGGAAGCTGTTCCAGACAAAGTTTTAGCGTGGCAGCCCAATGTGAAGCTTTGACGTACTAACTTTCTCTGATGCGGTTCTTATTTTGAGGATTTAAAAGACTAGATAAGGAATCCTTTTCTGACCATTCTGTGAGTTTCCAAGATGCTCCAGCCAGCCTGTGTAGAAGAGTTATCAACTACGTGTCATGTTAATTGCAAGGACAATGGAATGTAGAATGAATGGATGTGGAACTAAAACTTCAGTTGTAATCATCTTTGCCAGAAAATGTATTTGAAGTCCCTCTCTGTCATGTTACCCACATTGAGGCTTCACATAAAACAGCAAGCCATTGAAGGGATGGAGTTTTGACGGAATATCATGGAGATTAGCCTGAACGCAACTTCTTTCTAACATGGCTAGTGAAGCGTACCCTTTACTGAGCTTTGCATGAGAAGGTCCTTGAAATTGTACTCCCAAATATGTATAATGGAGACAACCTCACCAAAAAGTGTAGGATACAAGGGACATCTCTGTTTGACTCCAATCGTGACTTCTATCTCATCTGGCCATTCCACAGCGACTTTGATCTTCCCACTCACATTCTCATATAGTGTCAACACAACCTAAATAGCTTCATGTGCATGCAGCCTTTTCTTGGACCCGTGTCAAATGCTTCACGGAAATCCACAAAACAGCAGTATACTTTTATTCTCATAACCCTGGCTTCCTTAATGCTGGATCTGAAGGAGAAAATGTGACCATTGATGAAACATTCCTTCTGAAACCACCTGGCCCTTTGGTGTAAGGAAGTTGTCATCTGCATATTGCCTAATGATCATGTCTAAACCACTTCTGCGTAGCCTTGCCACAACATGCCCAGGCAATAGTTGCTTGGGTTCATTGATCCAGCCTTGAAAATATTCGTAGACCATGCTTTGGAAAGCCAGACCAAGTAACTCCATTGAAAATTTAAGTAATGATCGAGGCAAGAGTATCTAGTCCATGAATTCAACTTGAAGGTCATCACAATCTTTTGCTTTCACATCAATAAAGTAGAGTACATGTAAATTTTGACAATGGCTGCACTTTGATATCTTCCTCCTCTGTTTTAGCACTTCCAAGACAGAGCAACCATAGGCTGTCCAAATTGAGTCTTTAAGTGGTCAGACTTGATGGCCAAGATATGCACCAAAACTTGATCAATTGTTCTATTTACCTCCCCCTCCTCCATCTTGTATGCTTTCCTGGTTGCTCCTCTATAGGCTGCAATTTCATCTTTAAGCTTCCTCTGGTGGTAACCCCTTGCATTCAGCGCCATATCATATATTTGTGAGGCGTATGTCCCCGGGCCTTACAGAGGAGTAGATCCAGTGGGAAAAGGAGGTGAGGCCAGGCTTGGGGTATTGAGGACACGAGATAGGTGGCCGTTTCTTCCACATTTTGTAAAGCATTAACTCGTGCTAATCGGGTATTGAGCGCCTCATTAACGCATATAAAAAGTCAATGTATTCTTCCATGTGAGAGAGAGCACGAAGGTTGAGGTGGTATGCAGATATTGTTTATTTTGCTTTCAGAGGCTGCAGACCGAATGGATCAGGTAATCAACAATGCTAGGACCTCCACTTTGGAGAGAGCAAGCTTCAAAGTCTGTCAACTGGACTTGCTTGTTTCCCCTCAAATTAAAGTCTCCAAGCATTAAGCATTGTTTAGAAACTCAATGACAGGAGGGACCGAGTGAAACAAACAAACATGCAAAGACAGAATGTGGCATGATGTCATTTCTCATTCGTTCATTGCAGTTAAAAAAGAAAATAAAGACATCTAACATGTGAATGGCTGCAAATCATGCCATGCAGCTACTGTCCTTGTCCAGTACAAAACACCAGTTCCCATTTGTTTATATAGAAGAATGCAAAATTCATAAATGAGATTCAGGCATAAATGAATGCCACTACCTTGTCCTGCCATGGCACAAAAGGGTTGAAATGGACACCAACTCCAATCGTATCTGCAACACGGGCAATCTGCATGAAGTCAACAATCTATTAAGTTTGATAGAGAGAGCAGACATGCTGCAGCTTGTATAAAATTAGAGTTGTCATGACTCAAGGGAATGAAATGGGTGGCAATAAATAACATCAATTCAACTACAGAAACAAATGAACTACCACTCCGGGATGATACAAAAATGCGCCAAACTAACAAAGACATTCGACCTCAGACACAAAGTGATGCTAGAAAAGACACAACAAGCCGGTAAATTTAACTGACATTCCATAATAAAATTCAGGTACATAGAAAATACTTAGTCAATGAACATTTCCGATTAACGATTGGAAAGATAGCCCAGTACCATTTTGCCACCAAAATATGCCAACCACGACGAATAATGCGTTGGATTCTTCTCAATATTCTGCAAAACAAAATAAAAACCATTCTGCTATTACAAGGTTATAGTATGAGAAAACAAAATACATTTTAACCCCTTTTTTTTTTGCTCTTTTGTCATTTGCTGCATGGTTTGTATACCAAAATTCTATTCATATACGACAACCCTGTATTCTTCTGCCGCAAGCTATATATAACACTTTCTTATGGCCAAGATATAGACAATGCCAATCACAACAAAAAATGCCCAATTTTCTCAGTATTTTAGCTTCCTTTCATGTGACCATAATCATGTACGGTATGCGCATTTTTCAGAACATCTTAATGCTTAAATTCTTAGTCCATCGCGACATTTTTCAAACATCCTAATGGTTACATTCTTAACCCATAACGTAATCAGATCTTGACACACATTGCATGCCTTCTCACTGATAAAAAGAACACCTCTCTTCTTGCCTTACACGGCTTCCTTTTGCAAACTAAAATGTTCACCCAAAATAAAAAGATTCCCCCCAAGGATTTGACTAAATATAATTATTGCGTTGTAATGACTTTAAGGGAAGTGAAGTGCATCCACCAGGTCAATTACTAGGGATGCATATTAGTCTTTACAAATGGCATATGGCTAAAGATCCGCATCCATCTACTGTCATTTCAATTAAAAAATAAGTTTAGAAAAATGATAGAGTTCATTGATAAAATTGCTACCCTGAGAACCTGAGAAGTCAACGGGTAGCTAAGCTGACACAATTCATCTTTTCCTTTCTCAATCCGATTCTTTAATAAACACCATGCGATACAGAATTTTGCAGTATCTCTAGCATTCGCCATGTATTCCAATCGAATCCTCTATTCTTGTTGCAAACTTCCATGTATTCTTGTTATTTGTTAATACATCGACGTACCTGTGAGTGCCACTGTGCTGGAGACGAAACACCAAGGATATAGTCGACCATCGGTACCTACATATTAATTAACAGGATCAACCATGAATGTACCATGATTGGCATGTTTGAAGAAACAAATACCTGGTTGTTTGGAAGACCAGACTGCCGAAACACGCCGGAACCATAAGCAAAGGCAAAGTCTACAGGGGGCAGCCCATTGAGGGGAGCTGCGAGTTGCTCAATCGCTGACGCCATATTGAGGCCCGCCGCTCTAGCTATGCTTATGCTAGCCACCTTGTCGGAGTTGCTAACAGAGTGGCATCCGCATCAAGGAAGTACAAGTACCACGTCGAATGAAAAAATCGGTCGGGATTCGGAGAGCCTAACAAAATTGTGTACGTGAATCGATAAAATAAGGTGCTCTCTCGCACTTAAATTATTGTCGTCTTTTAGTTTTGCCAACACCTAATTCACCAAGTAAAAACTGTACTATAAACGTGTGCCTGGTGTTGCCGCGCAGATGTCCGGGCTTGTGTTTTTTCTTAGACATGATCTTGCTTTTATAAATATTGTTGTTGTTGAAATTGTCTCGTGACAGTATCATCAATGTACTAACTTTGTGTTTAAAGAATAGCTTTTAATAGAGAAAACAATGCATTATAAGGTATGTGGGGGCCAAGTAAACATTTCTCAAAAGTGAAAGGCTTGAGAGAACAGAACCAAAACTTATGGTCAAAATGTCACTCTTAGAAATAAATATACAGGTAAAGGTCTCCCATTTTGCTAAAGATTATCTTCGTAAGGCATCTTCACCTCAAAGCAAAGTGAACAACATGGTTCTAAAATATCATGACTTTGTAGGGCTCTGCACACCATGATGTAATTCAGTAATGTATCAGCATCAAACAAGTATATTGAAACTGTAAGTAAGCTAATCATCTGTATCTACTATATGGTTAGACCATCCCTTAACTGCTTCTCACTTGTGAAGATGTGAACATATCAAGAAACTGGCTGATACACACAACAGGTGAAAGAACTTCTAGCTCTAGATTATCTTGTACAAAGATAAGGAGAGGCATACATCATGATCAAGTTACACTTTGCGTATTGTGAAACCATGTGCTAAGCTCTAGAACAAACTCACAAGATTCTGAGAGTGAAACTTCAATTACATCAGTGTATAGGAGGGAAACAAAGAAGTGAACACATAAAGAAACTGGCTGAATGGAAATGCATTTGTTGTTGGTTGCGCAAGAGATATTCCATGAGTGGAATCCTTCCATTGATAAATAAATAAATATATAATTGGATAAATAATATGAATATAAAAACTTAGAATTTTTTAATAAAGTAGCTATTATGGCGAAGGGCTGATAAATTTTCTCCATTTCTATTTGAATGGCAGTTTCTTATTTAATCATTCCTAAAATAAAGGTGGCATTCTCTGAATGGTTAGAGGTCTCAATAATGGTACAAAACATTCAAATTTAACCCCTGATTCCTACTAGTACCAGCACCAGAAATTGCCGAGGATGTTGAAGAGAACCAGCTGACAAACTTAGAAACGAATGAGCTTATGAGATGGAAAATTATGATTGGGATGAAGTGATGCAGATATTGGACGATCATGAGATTTTTTCAGATTATTTGACGCAGGATGCAGTAGAAAATGTTGACGATGTTGAAGAGGAACAACCTAAAATAAATGATAGTAAATTTAATGCATCGTTTTAAACTTAAAGTTACTCACTTGAGACTCAAGAAAAATAGCCATGGACCATTTATAGGCAGGATTAATCCAATTGAATGGAGAAAATCTCTCTAGTTATTACAATGACTCTATCCACTTTTCTCCCTACAATGATACTATGACTTTTTCTTTTCTATAACATAACTTTTGAAAGCTGTAAGTGGACGGCAGATACATCAAAATAGCATTAAACTATTTAGTTTTTGTGCTTATCAACTTTTAGATAGGCAACCCCACCTAATTTTGAGTATTAATTATTATTAATACTTTTATTATCAATTAATTTTCCATAATGTTTTGAGTTCTTGGTCATATTTCAATGTTTGAAACTGTATTTTATATTAAATAAAACTTTAATTACTTATGTACTAGTATATTTTTTATGTATTAAAGAATTCTTAAACTAATATAAAGTCATGGTAGAGAATTGATAAATAGATAAATAAATAAATAAATAAATAAATAAATAAATAAATAAATAAATAATTGGATACATAATATGAATATAAAAATTTAGAATGTTTTAATGAAGTAGCCATTCTAGCGAAAGGCTGATAAATTTTTTTCTATTTTTATTTGAATGGCAGATTCTTATTTAGCCATTCCTCTGCATGCCTAAAATAAAGATGGTGTTCTCTAAATACTTAGAGGTCTCAAGAATGGTACAACAACATTCAAATTTAACCCCTGATTTCTACCAGCACTAGCAGCAGAAATTGCCGAGAATGTTGAAGAGAACCAGCTGACAAACTTAGAAACGAATTAATTTATGAGAATGGAAAATGATGATTGGGATGAAGTGATGCAGATATTGGACGATCATGAGATTTTTCCAGATTATTTGACTGAGAATGTAGCAGAAAATGTTGACGATGTTGAAGAGGAACAACCTAAAATAAATAAACAAAATAGTGCATGACTTGTATATATATATGTACAATATATAGCGACAGTAAGTTTATTGCATTGTTTTAAACTTAAAGTTGCTCCAGAAAATTTTTTGTTTATGTATAACATTATCAAATTATTTTTAACAAAGTTATTTTTTTGATATGCAAGTTCTTACTTATATAACTAGCATTTACTATTCGGCGTTTATAATTAAAACATTTTTTGAATTGTAATTAACCAAAACTTTTTTCATTTTAGCTACTTATTAAAAGAAGTCGGATGTTTAGTAAAAAATTATTGTTAAAGATTCTTTATAAAAATTGCCGAACGTTTAATATCGGTTCTTTTTATGGTGCCATTGCTTTTGAAATTGTTATATATGGTATATTATTATACATTATTTATTTTCAAAACATATAAAATTCTTAGAGTTATTATTTTTCGTCGGCCCCCGCCGCAATTTAACTTATTTTATGAATGACACGTGGCTTGAGACATTTCTTCGCAGCTACGTTACTTCGCAGCTATGCTATGGAGAACCTCATCCGCCGACATAAGCTTGTGGTCTATAGGAGTCGAGGCATCCGACGCCATAACTTCTGGTGGATTAATCCCCTTCACGCAGAGGGCCTTCATGCAGAGGGATTTTGCCTTCATTGTTCATGGCTTTGCCTTCCTTAGCATACAGGTAATAATTTAGGGTGTTCATTGCTCTGTCGTCAACAGCATGAACAAGCCGTCAACAGCTCGAAATAAGCTTGGAATTGCAGGTAAGGTTACGATCCAATTGCCATTTCAAATGTGGCAGGTTTGTATATTCTGAGGCAGCAAAATACTTCAATGAAATTGTAGGTCAAAATTTTGCAAATTTTTCCCACCGTTATTTTTAGGTTGCATTGCGGAATGTTCCGTCTTTGGCTTGCTGGGATTCTTTAGCAGTTTCTCCAGATTAGAGAGGGCAACAATTCGAGCTTTTTTAGATTCGTTGGATGGTCAGGAACACTTTGCTTTGCTCAAGTTTTGTACGACTGTTCATGCAGCATACTTCAAGCTTGAAGTCTAGCGAATGTCTTCTACAACAGGGTATTTTTTCATCCCGCGACTGTACTTCTTCGTTTCTAGGTCTTAGGCTTATGATATTATGCATTCCGAAATGGAATGAATAAATGGAATGCTCGAGCCTACATATAAACAGTCGGATATAATTCTGGATATGGAAATGCAGTGGTTCTGGAAATGAATGCTAACTGTTAATGCAGACACTAGAATTTATCCTTGAGGTAACTTATACTTAAATTATGCCATGGTTGATCTGCAGGTATGAATTTAACATTTACATTGAAAAGCTGAAGGATTGTCTTCATATAATGTGTACATGATTTATAAGTTTTTCTTTGATTGAATAGGAGATACAACATGGCCATGTTGTTGAGGTTCAGAATGTGCTAGTTGTCATAAACCGTTCTTTGAAGGTGAGCATCCCTGAAAGTCTCTGCGTTTCATAGCAAACAACCTCTGGATATGAGAATCTCTCGACGTTTACTTGGTATTACCATGGCATAAAGCAAAAAAACTTGACGACCACTAAGATATTATCTGATATTATCTGTTTTTTTTTTTATGACAGTACGAAACACTAATTAATTATGGCCTTCATGTATAGAAACACCAAATGGAGAAACAAGTCTAGGACGCTTTGTACTCATCTGGGAAAATATCTTAGGCTAGAAATACAGATCCCTTTTATCTCCACCCGTCAAATTTGGGCACTACAGACAGCAGGTTAATCCCACGCTCGCCCGGGGCCCCCAGCAGTACCTGCTCACCCCCCTCTCGATGAAGAAGCGTAGGCTGATCGCCTCCATCCGCACAGGGGGACA
>JAANSK020315817.1:0-19032 GCA_011763485.2 Isoetes engelmannii
CACCTTCTTCCTCCTCACTCGCATTGTAATCTTGATATTCTTTTAATTTATTGAGATAAGTTCTTCAAAAAAAAAAATGTCTGATTTAGGGGTATTATTACAATTCTTGAGAACACAAGTCAGAAGGTGCAAGGAGAGGAAATTAATCTCACTATGCCAAAGTAAGTATATAGATTCAGTCCTTGAAAAAATTAATATGCATCACTAGAAAATTACCAAATAAAATGAATGCATTAAGAAACTGAAATCAATGCGCTTACAGAAGTGTAGGCAGATTCAAGAATTCTGTAAGGCACCAATACTTGTGGGAACCATGTTTTCTAAGTACATGTGTCCCAAAACAAATAAAAAGAACGAAAAAAATGGCAAAAATCCCATACATGCAATTGATTGGATGTTTGTTATTTATTGCAAACAACACCACACGTGATATAGCATTTATAGCGAATGTTTTAAGTGGATACAATAGTAATCCAAGACAAAGTCATTGGCAGGCTGCTAAGAAAGTGTTAAGGTATTTAAAGGATACAAAAAATATAGGCCATGTGTACAGTACATGAGATTTGCTCAAAGCGTATAGTGATGCAGACTGGTTCAGTTTATGCATTAGTTTAAGGATGAGGTCCTATAAGTTGGAGTAAGAAGCAATCTTTTATTGCTTTATCAAGTGCAGAAGCGGAATATGCTTCAAAAACTTCAGTATCAAATAAAATTGTCTGGATAACGAGGTTTTTGGATCAGCTAGGAATAAAGCAAAAAGAAAGTACAAAATTATTCTGTGATAATCAAAGTTGCATCGCAATGACCAAAAATCCTGTTTTGCATGAAAGAACAAAACATATCGAGTTGGAGATGCATTACATAAGGGATATGGTGAGTAAAGGTCAAATTCAGTTGAAGTATGTTTGTTAAGACAAACAATTAGCAGATTTATTAACAAAAGCCTTGGGATATAAGATATTTCTGAAACTAGTTAAGAGGTTAAATCTTAAAGATGTTCTAGATTATGATCTAAAAGGGAAATGCTGGAAATGTAGAAGTTCATGTCATAATCTTGTAAACGCAGGACTGGAGATACACAACTGTTATCTGAACAAGAGATCATGTGTGCCTGCATATATCTGCTAAGTTAATTATGATAAGAAACAGAGGTTCAAGGACTTGAGTTTGATAAAGGACTTATGCAAGACAATCTTAAGTGATGGGAACAACCATGGAGTCAAAATATTTACCATGGTCAACTAGGTTAAGGAAGTCACTTAACCTAGAGGATTTTATTATTTTCTCCAATGGTTCGAATAGCAAAATTAGAAAATGGAAGACCTAATTTTGTAAAGCATTACTAAGTTGTTTCGGTCCAATGTTTCGAGCCAATTTTCATTTCAAAGATGGGTCCAATGTATAGAAGACAAAATCGCTTTTGAGAGCAAATGGGTTACACAAAATTGCCACCATTTGCATAAATAAAACAAAGATGGATAGATCAACATTTAGATCAGAGTTGCTACAATGTTTTAGTCATTACCAAACGAGCAATGAATTCTAGTGTGATTTTTAATGGTTAATCATTACTTGAGGTTTTATTCTTAATCACATTGAGCCATTGTAAATTAATATACAATGAGGTATTGATTGATATGAGCATTTGATTGAACCGATAAGTTCCATTTTGCAATGATGGTAGCATGATGATTGCTTCATATTGAATGTGTGCAATATCAAATGTTGGAATTGTAATAGCAAAAGTTAATATTTTGGATTGTTAACATGAATTCCTAACAGATCCAATGACCCAGGATAGTTCGAGGTGCACTCCATATGAATACATAGGAAACAATGGGGTACATAAGGGGTTTTATTTAAAAAGGAAAATATATTTTAATGTGTAGTTGTGTACTATCGTAGGATCGACAACAGGATAGGCGAATTTGAATCCTAGATAATGCCATCAAAATGTCAAAAATCATTATTCAACTAATCTGAAATGCTTTTATACATGTAGCAAACGAATTTGGCCGAACTCAATTTCTCAATCCAATAGAAGAGCCTCAAGTGGACATTCATAATACATAAATATAAAATTTGGCACACGTCTATCAACCTCTGCAACTAGCTCCACCAGGGTGAGGTTTTTATGAACAACTTATATGTGTAGTCTCAAAAACCTAACCTATCTTTGAATATGTAAAGCTTGAAGTAGAAGCTCAGCATTGATAGAGAACCTAAACTTTTGGCATAAATCTATTAGTGGAAGCAACATTTAATCATACTGATGTTGAACTCTAACAGTAACAATCCCTGCAATGAATACGAGCTACAACAAAAGCTTATTAGTGTTAACCCTTGGGTTTCACATGTGCACACTTGTGCAACATTGTAAATAACTTGTTATAGTCACTTAATATAATGATTAGTGATGTAGGGTCCAGTTCATCTTGGATGTAGTGTTGGGATTGAGTGCATCAAGGGCAAACCCATGTATTTGTGAGTAGAGGCTTCCCTTGCTTATATTTTAGGGCCTCGTTTTGCCCCTTTTGTATCTATTGATTACCTTCTTAATTGTGTCTCATTTTGTTCTTCCCCTTTCATCTTTCTCCATCTTTCTTGCACGATCTTGAGCTTATGGCACCCTTGTAGCGCTCGATGGCCACAGATCCACGACTTCAAGGTGAATGGCAAGAACCCCCAAGATTAACAGTGGTGTCGTTAGCCGAGGTATCAAGCTCAGGATCACTCTTTCTTTCTTCCTTCTTCTCATTTCTTGAACTACCTTTGCTGATTTTTGGAAGTTCTCTTGCTGCCCTTCAAGTTTCTGATTGATCTTTATCACATTTAGTCACAGTGAGTAGTTTAGTCATGAAGCCCATCAAGCTCGATGCCATGGAAAGCCAATGGTTTTTTCCTATCAGAACTGCTGATGGTTCTTTGCATTCATCCGTCTTAACCTTATATTTTATTGTTCAGCCTTCAAGATGCAGCAACAAGCTTCCAGTTTTGTTAAGACTAATTTGAACATATGTTTCTTTACTTTTACTCTTCATTCTGCCATTCAACACCTTCCTGCACCTGAAATTGTTTAAAAACATCCACCCTTCCAGCTTTTTCAGTTCTTGATTCCAATTCTTTTTCAGTTTAGTAACGTAGCAAACATTTTCCGTTCTTGATTCCATTTTTCTCGTTCTTCTTTACATTTTGTTGAGGGGCAGCACTGTGGCTAGTCCCCAAGCATTAAGAAAAATGCAAAAAAGAAAATAAAGCATATATAGCATGCTCAGGCGTGTTGAAATGACACGAAGAAATGCCTATTGCACTCTTCTAGACAGGTCCGCAAGTAAGTAATTGGAATCTGAATTTGCAAGAACACAACCTGGCAATCTGCTCCTGCCTTGAGGATCATCCACTGAAATCGGCCATTCGGATCAATGTGCTGCAACGGCCGATCCTCCTGCAACGAAAATGCAAGGATTTTTCATGATGTTTCTTTAGGTTTTTTTCAGCTTCAACAGCCAAGAACTGGCTGCCCAGATCTCAACGGCCACGATTGCACGCCCTCGATATGCACGGGTTTTTTTTAGTGGGTTTTTTCGGGGCCACGAATTTTGCGGCCACAACCAAGGCGACTTCAACGGCCCCACCCACGAAACTGTCAATGGTTTTTTGCACGGCCATTTCCACGAGGGGGCCCACGACTTTTACACGGGAAATGCTGGTTTTTTTTTTGCACGGCAATTTCCATGGGGTGACCTACAACTTTTTACACCGGATTTTGTCACGGCATCTTTCACGACATACCCCACGGATCAACCCCGGATTTTTACATGGATTTCACTCCAAGGCTCCGCACACGGATCTTGGCCATGATTTTTTCCACGGATCTTGGTCACCATTTCAACATTTTTGCCCAATAATTTTTCCCATGCCTTTTTTTTGCCATTTTTGCCATGCCCCCCCTTTTTTTTGTCAAGACCTTGTTATGCTCCACTATATGCCATCTTTTGCCCACCCGTATAAATTCTTTTCCACACTTGTCCACATTTTTTTTGCCCATGCTTCCTTGCCCTTTCTTTTACCATCATTTCCTTTGTTTTTTAACATTTTCCTTTGCTTCTTTTCCATTTTTTTCTAACCTTTTTCAGATCTTCACTTTCATTATTCCACCTTGCTTTCTTTCCCACCTTGTTCTTATTTTACCATCACGGATTTCTTCCAATTTCTCGGCCTTCTTTTCCACCTCCCTTTTGTTTTTTTGCCACGTTCTTGCTCAATTTTAACTCCTTTGTTAAACCTTAGCCAAATTTTTAAATCCTCTATTAAACCTTAACCATTTTTTTTTAAACTCTTTGTAACCCTTAGCTCCTTACCCTTTGTTTTTACACTTTTCGTATAGTTGTAACCTTTTGAGTGCATGTTCAGTTCAACCCTTTCAGTTCAACCTGTTCAAATTCAACCCATTCAAATTCAACCTGTTTAGTTCAAACTCGTTCAGTTCAAACTCGTTCAGTCCAACTCGTTTAGTTCAACCCGTTCAGTTCAACCCGTTTAGTCAAACTCAGGAACATGTTTTCACTTTCTTTCTCCTGATTCACGATTCTTGGGAGGGCAGGAGACCTCTTCTCAATCTTGGTTCAGAAGCTTTTCTTGTTTCAGAGGCATGGAGGGCGGCTTCCTTTTTGCACTTCACGGAGCTTGTGGCAAGCTGGGAACTGGCAGCAGTTCCAACTGACGAAGACAATGCGTTCCATTTTGTCTTCTGGCCGAACCAGCCACTGCATCTCTTCTTGAGCACCGATGCGATGGGATCTCTTGGGTCATATCTTCAGGAAGTCATGGACGAGCGGCATCGGTCAGGCCTTCTGGGTCGTGGTGGCATTTTTCTGTACATTATACAAGCATGTTCATTAATGCGAAGCTTTTTCTCTCGAAAATCCTTCAAGGCAGGTGTTTTTTCATCCTGGTTGTAATGCAGTTGCTGTTTACTCTATGTATGGGTCCCATAGGCCAATTGGTTTTCGTGGACGCTAAAAATTCTATTCTATTCTATTCTATTCATTGGCATTCTTTTATACTGGTTCCATCACTTCCTTAACCTCCTACTATCAATAACCATATGACCGCTAAGATAAGGTTATCTCTCTTGGGCAACAGGACCACTTCTGGATACAAAGGCAATACAAAGACGTCCTTGATTGCGATGCTCAAACAATTGTCCACCAAAATGCCTAGCATCCTAAAAATGCCCACATTCCCAAATTACTTACCAACCCTTGCCTAACATCAGCATTAGCTACTCCATGAGAAGACTGAAACAATAGAAAGTTCAGAACACCTTATACATGGAATGTAATTGGCTATAGCCAAATTCTGAAGCAAAGGCAACAGATAAAGCATTGAACGACGGAGAGCATTAAGCAATATTTTGTCTACAATCATCCTTAGATTTGTAAAACTAGAGATCTAACGATCGAAAAATATGCCACATCATATTTTGATGACATGGAAGTGATACGTGGATAGCCTAAAATTGCAAAAATAGTTGTAGGCCTGGTAGGGCTGGTGTGCTAAAAAAAATCAAAGTAAAAAGGAAAAAAAAAAACAAAAGGGAAAAATAAAGAAAGGGAAAAGAGGAGGCACATGGGAAAATATAAAAAAGAGGAATGAAAAGGTGGATTGTTATGGATTATTAAAACATGGTTTTTCCATTCAACTAAAATATTTACACGCTCTCAAACTTATGCCCAGCAATGCTGAGCAACGTTTTTTTCATTCAACCAAAATATTTACACGCTCTCAACCTATGCCCAACCAAGCCCAACCAAAATATTTACACGCTCTCAACCTATGCCCAACAATGCTGAGCACCATTACTAGTTACATATAAGAAAAACCCCTCTCGAATCAATAGATCCTTTAAGCAACATAAAACCGTCAATTCTGGCTTACAGTCAATTCTGGCTTACAGAGACGAGGCACTTCAAAACGAGGATCAAATACAATATCCCACATTCATATTTTGTCTATTCATGACTTCTTTTAGTTTAAGTTGTTCCAAAAAGTTACCAGGAAAATTAGAAAGTAACCATGAAGAAGATACAAAAACTTCTAGTTGGAGCTCATGCATTTCCAACCTATGATGTACGATCCTCCATAAGTTTCTTTTGCCACATCAAATCTGAATAGCTACCAATTAGATAACAATACCAGCTTGTATAGCTTCCAACAATTTCGGAGGGTCATTTCAACCATCATTCAGATCTGAAACATCCTAAAATCACATTACCTAGCCTCACACCCTGAAGTTTGAATCGGCTAGCCTCACACCCTGAAGTTTGAATCGGCTCTGCTATAAGTAATAGTTCTGTTATATAACCCGCAATCCCAGGCATATCTCACCATAATACAAAAATTATGCTTTTGGATCTACCCAAGAAACTTTGAATGGAACCGCTGCAAATATGTACAGATTACAATATCAGGTTTTCATATGCTAATCATCTTCGTCGTCTTCATCATCTTCTGAGGTGGATTCATCTTCTGCAAGTGGAGCATCAGACTTCACAGCCTGCTCAACTTGTGGGGGAATTGGCTGTGTTACAGGTGCCTCCACAGGCGTCTCCTCATCATCTTCCTGTTCAACCACTTCCACATGTAGCTTGAAGTCAAGGTGCACACAACAATTAATAACAAACTAATTACATATTTTTGTCTGTTATTTAATCTAAACATAAACTGATTACATATTTTTGCCTGTTATTAATCTGACAATTGCCTTTTTTAATCTAAACAAAACATGCAAATATTCCATATCTACAGATCACCAGTTTAAATCTACCAAATGAGTCACGTACTTTTGCCTATTATTTAATCTGAACATAACATGCAGACATCCCATATCTACAGATCCCCAGTTTAGATCTACCAAACGAGTTAAGAAAGAAGGATATCATCCCAATTAGTTCCAGCCATGATGCTTTGGAGCTCATTTTCTACTTTCTGCACAAACTCCGGCTGGAAGAGAACAAAAACATGGATGAATGAAGATGATCAAGACTAATATCAGCACCTAAAAACCCTTACATTGAGATCAGGTTCTCGACGGAAACGTTTTTTGCGAGCATCTCTCATTGGAGGTGCAAGCCCATTTTTGCATTCCAGGCCTTCAGGTGGTGACTCATTTGGTTCCCTAACCATAATGATCTACAAATTGGAACTGTATCACACATTCTTTGTTATGCACAACAGCAAAAACAGCATGTACCTGCCCAATATCTGCTGTTTTGATGAGCACAGTATCATCATATGTCTTATATGACTCTAAAACACCTGGTAAGTCCAAAAGAGATACTGGATATTCGGTTTCGCCAATAGTAAAACAGCCAGTTCTACCATCTTCTGTACGCAAAAACAGTAGTAGATGGTGTGATTGTTTTTGTTAAAAATGAGGATAAGAGAACACGCCTAAAGCGTACTTATAGCTATGTTGTTGACTAATGTACTCTGTAAATTGAGAAACTAATTGAAAAGTCTTGGTTGCAGCAAATACTCATGATAAAAGATACACAGAAAGTTAAGATATTATGGATATGAATGTGAAATACTCCTTTCCCTATGGAGTTCAAGTATGTTGCAGCAAATACTCATGCTGAAAGGTACACAAAAACTTACAACATAGAGTAATGGTGAAACAGTAATTTCTTCTTTCTCTATGGTGTTTTAAAGGATAGTCGAAAAGCCAAGTTAACTTCTCAAACCAATTAAAGTAAGCTCCCATTGATACAGCGTGGGAAGTGAACGCAGAAATGGGTAACCTAATGCGAACAGAAGAACACAAATTGCAAACGAAAGGGCAAAAGTGAAAAAGGAATACCTTGAAAGGAAAGATGTACTGAATCCTCGACACCGGATGCGGGATTTGGAATGAGCAAGCGATCTATTCGCTCGGCGACAGAAGGGGGAACTCGCAGAATGAACTGCTCTTCCATATTTGCTCTTCGCTATGGAAATGAACGTACCTATATATGGGCTCGATGCCACGTATTTAGGTCTACAGAAGGGCAGCCACATGGAGCGGTTTAATCCAATTGTAGTATGGCAATAAAAAACCTGTAATGTTACCTAAAGGGCAACATTTTCTTGAATTTGTGGTCAATAACAATGCCACGATGCATGAAATTTCATCCGCCCTACACTTTATGGAGGCAAATTTTGCTTGGTTCGGACCTGGCTCACCCTAATGGGCTCGCCAGGCCCTTACGAAACGAAATTGCCTCCTCCGACACATTATCCCTAACGGAAAGTCGCTATTGGCATGACCTCTGCACCCAGTTTCTTGCACACCATCCCGTGTCAAAAATATAAATACGGGTGACGACAAGCTCCTCATGCCTCTCTTTCTTTAGGGGCTCATTTGCAGTTTAAAAAATTAGTTGTCATATCATTGGCTGCTTTACATCCCATCTAATTAGCTTCGGGCCTTCTTTCCTTTCTTTTGAGTACCTTTGCCTCACCTTCTTGGCTTACCCTCGTGTCTTTACTCTGCGTTCCAAGACTCGACGTGTATGGCTTCTCGTGGATACCTTTCTGCTTGTATAACTCATTTTGATGGTTGGTATTCCAACAGTCACCTCCTTTCCTGACAAGAGTTTAGAACTATAACTTGATCTCACTGGTTGCGGATAAAACTCATTTCTGCTTGTATAACTCATTTTGATGGTTGGTATTCCAACAGTCACCTCCTTTCCTGACAAGAGTTTAGAACTATAACTTGATCTCACTGGTTGCGGATAAAATTTTAATTGTGATCCAATCACAATATTTAGAGTTAACAATTGCCATTTTATAGAAAATGACTTTATAAATGAATTGTATAGCCTCCGTTGCGTCAACAAGTTAGAGGGTTGTTCGTAGAGCATTTAGAATGTTAGAGTGCACTCATTCAAGCCAATTGTTACCGCATGCGAAGGTGCACTTGAGTTTATAAATCATTCTTTTGTCCTTGTGGTGATCCTCTCTCCATTTTGGAAAAAAATTCAATCATATTTTCACCACAGATTGTGAGGAACTACTCTTGTGCCTTCTCCATGCTTCAAGAGATTGGCGTAGTACAAATGACGAATGCTATTTTTTGTTGTGTTTGATGAACACAACAATACCATGAACTGCTTCGAGTAGCAAATCTACGCTTGGAGTATGATGAGGGTAAATGATTATCGTATTGCCTTTGGAATTGCTTTGTTGCCATCCTGATTTTGCATCCAGACCAAGCTTGAAAGTTGATGCCAAATTTCAATAGTGAATCTAGTCTTTTCGAATGCTTAAACATGTATTTTGCTGGCTCCACTTAACTATCTTCAATAGCATATTCAATCGCTCTTTTCAAAATCCACAAATTCAAGGCAAACCTACAAGTTCATATCCATTTTTCCAACCTCCAATACATGTTATTAACATTCAAGAGTGGGTGTTGGCTTTACCACTATTGATTAGACACTTGTATACACAATTATCTACTAGAAGCATATGCTTCTAGTAGATAATTGTGTATACAAGTGTCTAATCAATAGTGGTAAAGCCAACACCCACTCTTGAATGTTAATAACATGTATTGGAGGTTGGAAAAATGGATATGAACTTGTAGGTTTGCCTTGAATTTGTGGATTTTGAAAAGAGCGATTGAATATGCTATTGAAGATAGTTAAGTGGAGCCAGCAAAATACATGTTTAAGCATTCGAAAAGACTAGATTCACTATTGAAATTTGGCATCAACTTTCAAGCTTGGTCTGGATGCAAAATCAGGATGGCAACAAAGCAATTCCAAAGGCAATACGATAATCATTTACCCTCATCATACTCCAAGCGTAGATTTGCTACTCGAAGCAGTTCATGGTATTGTTGTGTTCATCAAACACAACAAAAAATAGCATTCGTCATTTGTACTACGCCAATCTCTTGAAGCATGGAGAAGGCACAAGAGTAGTTCCTCACAATCTGTGGTGAAAATATGATTGAATTTTTTTCCAAAATGGAGAGAGGATCACCACAAGGACAAAAGAATGATTTATAAACTCAAGTGCACCTTCGCATGCGGTAACAATTGGCTTGAATGAGTGCACTCTAACATTCTAAATGCTCTACGAACAACCCTCTAACTTGTTGACGCAACGGAGGCTATACAATTCATTTATAAAGTCATTTTCTATAAAATGGCAATTGTTAACTCTAAATATTGTGATTGGATCACAATTAAAATTTTATCCGCAACCAGTGAGATCAAGTTATAGTTCTAAACTCTTGTCAGGAAAGGAGGTGACTGTTGGAATACCAACCATCAAAATGAGTTATACAAGCAGAAATGAGTTTTATCCGCAACCAGTGAGATCAAGTTATAGTTCTAAACTCTTGTCAGGAAAGGAGGTGACTGTTGGAATACCAACCATCAAAATGAGTTATACAAGCAGAAAGGTATCCACGAGAAGCCATACACGTCGAGTCTTGGAACGCAGAGTAAAGACACGAGGGTAAGCCAAGAAGGTGAGGCAAAGGTACTCAAAAGAAAGGAAAGAAGGCCCGAAGCTAATTAGATGGGATGTAAAGCAGCCAATGATATGACAACTAATTTTTTAAACTGCAAATGAGCCCCTAAAGAAAGAGAGGCATGAGGAGCTTGTCGTCACCCGTATTTATATTTTTGACACGGGATGGTGTGCAAGAAACTGGGTGCAGAGGTCATGCCAATAGCGACTTTCCGTTAGGGATAATGTGTCGGAGGAGGCAATTTCGTTTCGTAAGGGCCTGGCGAGCCCATTAGGGTGAGCCAGGTCCGAACCAAGCAAAATTTGCCTCCATAAAGTGTAGGGCGGATGAAATTTCATGCATCGTGGCATTGTTATTGACCACAAATTCAAGAAAATGTTGCCCTTTAGGTAACATTACAGGTTTTTTATTGCCATACTACAATTGGATTAAACCGCTCCATGTGGCTGCCCTTCTGTAGACCTAAATACGTGGCATCGAGCCCATATATAGGTACGTTCATTTCCATAGCGAAGAGCAAATATGGAAGAGCAGTTCATTCTGCGAGTTCCCCCTTCTGTCGCCGAGCGAATAGATCGCTTGCTCATTCCAAATCCCGCATCCGGTGTCGAGGATTCAGTACATCTTTCCTTTCAAGGTATTCCTTTTTCACTTTTGCCCTTTCGTTTGCAATTTGTGTTCTTCTGTTCGCATTAGGTTACCCATTTCTGCGTTCACTTCCCACGCTGTATCAATGGGAGCTTACTTTAATTGGTTTGAGAAGTTAACTTGGCTTTTCGACTATCCTTTAAAACACCATAGAGAAAGAAGAAATTACTGTTTCACCATTACTCTATGTTGTAAGTTTTTGTGTACCTTTCAGCATGAGTATTTGCTGCAACATACTTGAACTCCATAGGGAAAGGAGTATTTCACATTCATATCCATAATATCTTAACTTTCTGTGTATCTTTTATCATGAGTATTTGCTGCAACCAAGACTTTTCAATTAGTTTCTCAATTTACAGAGTACATTAGTCAACAACATAGCTATAAGTACGCTTTAGGCGTGTTCTCTTATCCTCATTTTTAACAAAAACAATCACACCATCTACTACTGTTTTTGCGTACAGAAGATGGTAGAACTGGCTGTTTTACTATTGGCGAAACCGAATATCCAGTATCTCTTTTGGACTTACCAGGTGTTTTAGAGTCATATAAGACATATGATGATACTGTGCTCATCAAAACAGCAGATATTGGGCAGGTACATGCTGTTTTTGCTGTTGTGCATAACAAAGAATGTGTGATACAGTTCCAATTTGTAGATCATTATGGTTAGGGAACCAAATGAGTCACCACCTGAAGGCCTGGAATGCAAAAATGGGCTTGCACCTCCAATGAGAGATGCTCGCAAAAAACGTTTCCGTCGAGAACCTGATCTCAATGTAAGGGTTTTTAGGTGCTGATATTAGTCTTGATCATCTTCATTCATCCATGTTTTTGTTCTCTTCCAGCCGGAGTTTGTGCAGAAAGTAGAAAATGAGCTCCAAAGCATCATGGCTGGAACTAATTGGGATGATATCCTTCTTTCTTAACTCGTTTGGTAGATCTAAACTGGGGATCTGTAGATATGGGATGTCTGCATGTTATGTTCAGATTAAATAATAGGCAAAAGTACGTGACTCATTTGGTAGATTTAAACTGGTGATCTGTAGATATGGAATATTTGCATGTTTTGTTTAGATTAAAAAAGGCAATTGTCAGATTAATAACAGGCAAAAATATGTAATCAGTTTATGTTTAGATTAAATAACAGACAAAAATATGTAATTAGTTTGTTATTAATTGTTGTGTGCACCTTGACTTCAAGCTACATGTGGAAGTGGTTGAACAGGAAGATGATGAGGAGACGCCTGTGGAGGCACCTGTAACACAGCCAATTCCCCCACAAGTTGAGCAGGCTGTGAAGTCTGATGCTCCACTTGCAGAAGATGAATCCACCTCAGAAGATGATGAAGACGACGAAGATGATTAGCATATGAAAACCTGATATTGTAATCTGTACATATTTGCAGCGGTTCCATTCAAAGTTTCTTGGGTAGATCCAAAAGCATAATTTTTGTATTATGGTGAGATATGCCTGGGATTGCGGGTTATATAACAGAACTATTACTTATAGCAGAGCCGATTCAAACTTCAGGGTGTGAGGCTAGCCGATTCAAACTTCAGGGTGTGAGGCTAGGTAATGTGATTTTAGGATGTTTCAGATCTGAATGATGGTTGAAATGACCCTCCGAAATTGTTGGAAGCTATACAAGCTGGTATTGTTATCTAATTGGTAGCTATTCAGATTTGATGTGGCAAAAGAAACTTATGGAGGATCGTACATCATAGGTTGGAAATGCATGAGCTCCAACTAGAAGTTTTTGTATCTTCTTCATGGTTACTTTCTAATTTTCCTGGTAACTTTTTGGAACAACTTAAACTAAAAGAAGTCATGAATAGACAAAATATGAATGTGGGATATTGTATTTGATCCTCGTTTTGAAGTGCCTCGTCTCTGTAAGCCAGAATTGACTGTAAGCCAGAATTGACGGTTTTATGTTGCTTAAAGGATCTATTGATTCGAGAGGGGTTTTTCTTATATGTAACTAGTAATGGTGCTCAGCATTGTTGGGCATAGGTTGAGAGCGTGTAAATATTTTGGTTGGGCTTGGTTGGGCATAGGTTGAGAGCGTGTAAATATTTTGGTTGAATGAAAAAAACGTTGCTCAGCATTGCTGGGCATAAGTTTGAGAGCGTGTAAATATTTTAGTTGAATGGAAAAACCATGTTTTAATAATCCATAACAATCCACCTTTTCATTCCTCTTTTTTATATTTTCCCATGTGCCTCCTCTTTTCCCTTTCTTTATTTTTCCCTTTTGTTTTTTTTTTTCCTTTTTACTTTGATTTTTTTTAGCACACCAGCCCTACCAGGCCTACAACTATTTTTGCAATTTTAGGCTATCCACGTATCACTTCCATGTCATCAAAATATGATGTGGCATATTTTTCGATCGTTAGATCTCTAGTTTTACAAATCTAAGGATGATTGTAGACAAAATATTGCTTAATGCTCTCCGTCGTTCAATGCTTTATCTGTTGCCTTTGCTTCAGAATTTGGCTATAGCCAATTACATTCCATGTATAAGGTGTTCTGAACTTTCTATTGTTTCAGTCTTCTCATGGAGTAGCTAATGCTGATGTTAGGCAAGGGTTGGTAAGTAATTTGGGAATGTGGGCATTTTTAGGATGCTAGGCATTTTGGTGGACAATTGTTTGAGCATCGCAATCAAGGACGTCTTTGTATTGCCTTTGTATCCAGAAGTGGTCCTGTTGCCCAAGAGAGATAACCTTATCTTAGCGGTCATATGGTTATTGATAGTAGGAGGTTAAGGAAGTGATGGAACCAGTATAAAAGAATGCCAATGAATAGAATAGAATAGAATAGAATTTTTAGCGTCCACGAAAACCAATTGGCCTATGGGACCCATACATAGAGTAAACAGCAACTGCATTACAACCAGGATGAAAAAACACCTGCCTTGAAGGATTTTCGAGAGAAAAAGCTTCGCATTAATGAACATGCTTGTATAATGTACAGAAAAATGCCACCACGACCCAGAAGGCCTGACCGATGCCGCTCGTCCATGACTTCCTGAAGATATGACCCAAGAGATCCCATCGCATCGGTGCTCAAGAAGAGATGCAGTGGCTGGTTCGGCCAGAAGACAAAATGGAACGCATTGTCTTCGTCAGTTGGAACTGCTGCCAGTTCCCAGCTTGCCACAAGCTCCGTGAAGTGCAAAAAGGAAGCCGCCCTCCATGCCTCTGAAACAAGAAAAGCTTCTGAACCAAGATTGAGAAGAGGTCTCCTGCCCTCCCAAGAATCGTGAATCAGGAGAAAGAAAGTGAAAACATGTTCCTGAGTTTGACTAAACGGGTTGAACTGAACGGGTTGAACTAAACGAGTTGGACTGAACGAGTTTGAACTGAACGAGTTTGAACTAAACAGGTTGAATTTGAATGGGTTGAATTTGAACAGGTTGAACTGAAAGGGTTGAACTGAACATGCACTCAAAAGGTTACAACTATACGAAAAGTGTAAAAACAAAGGGTAAGGAGCTAAGGGTTACAAAGAGTTTAAAAAAAAATGGTTAAGGTTTAATAGAGGATTTAAAAATTTGGCTAAGGTTTAACAAAGGAGTTAAAATTGAGCAAGAACGTGGCAAAAAAACAAAAGGGAGGTGGAAAAGAAGGCCGAGAAATTGGAAGAAATCCGTGATGGTAAAATAAGAACAAGGTGGGAAAGAAAGCAAGGTGGAATAATGAAAGTGAAGATCTGAAAAAGGTTAGAAAAAAATGGAAAAGAAGCAAAGGAAAATGTTAAAAAACAAAGGAAATGATGGTAAAAGAAAGGGCAAGGAAGCATGGGCAAAAAAAATGTGGACAAGTGTGGAAAAGAATTTATACGGGTGGGCAAAAGATGGCATATAGTGGAGCATAACAAGGTCTTGACAAAAAAAAGGGGGGGCATGGCAAAAATGGCAAAAAAAAGGCATGGGAAAAATTATTGGGCAAAAATGTTGAAATGGTGACCAAGATCCGTGGAAAAAATCATGGCCAAGATCCGTGTGCGGAGCCTTGGAGTGAAATCCATGTAAAAATCCGGGGTTGATCCGTGGGGTATGTCGTGAAAGATGCCGTGACAAAATCCGGTGTAAAAAGTTGTAGGTCACCCCATGGAAATTGCCGTGCAAAAAAAAAACCAGCATTTCCCGTGTAAAAGTCGTGGGCCCCCTCGTGGAAATGGCCGTGCAAAAAACCATTGACAGTTTCGTGGGTGGGGCCGTTGAAGTCGCCTTGGTTGTGGCCGCAAAATTCGTGGCCCCGAAAAAACCCACTAAAAAAAACCCGTGCATATCGAGGGCGTGCAATCGTGGCCGTTGAGATCTGGGCAGCCAGTTCTTGGCTGTTGAAGCTGAAAAAAACCTAAAGAAACATCATGAAAAATCCTTGCATTTTCGTTGCAGGAGGATCGGCCGTTGCAGCACATTGATCCGAATGGCCGATTTCAGTGGATGATCCTCAAGGCAGGAGCAGATTGCCAGGTTGTGTTCTTGCAAATTCAGATTCCAATTACTTACTTGCGGACCTGTCTAGAAGAGTGCAATAGGCATTTCTTCGTGTCATTTCAACACGCCTGAGCATGCTATATATGCTTTATTTTCTTTTTTGCATTTTTCTTAATGCTTGGGGACTAGCCACAGTGCTGCCCCTCAACAAAATGTAAAGAAGAACGAGAAAAATGGAATCAAGAACGGAAAATGTTTGCTACGTTACTAAACTGAAAAAGAATTGGAATCAAGAACTGAAAAAGCTGGAAGGGTGGATGTTTTTAAACAATTTCAGGTGCAGGAAGGTGTTGAATGGCAGAATGAAGAGTAAAAGTAAAGAAACATATGTTCAAATTAGTCTTAACAAAACTGGAAGCTTGTTGCTGCATCTTGAAGGCTGAACAATAAAATATAAGGTTAAGACGGATGAATGCAAAGAACCATCAGCAGTTCTGATAGGAAAAAACCATTGGCTTTCCATGGCATCGAGCTTGATGGGCTTCATGACTAAACTACTCACTGTGACTAAATGTGATAAAGATCAATCAGAAACTTGAAGGGCAGCAAGAGAACTTCCAAAAATCAGCAAAGGTAGTTCAAGAAATGAGAAGAAGGAAGAAAGAAAGAGTGATCCTGAGCTTGATACCTCGGCTAACGACACCACTGTTAATCTTGGGGGTTCTTGCCATTCACCTTGAAGTCGTGGATCTGTGGCCATCGAGCGCTACAAGGGTGCCATAAGCTCAAGATCGTGCAAGAAAGATGGAGAAAGATGAAAGGGGAAGAACAAAATGAGACACAATTAAGAAGGTAATCAATAGATACAAAAGGGGCAAAACGAGGCCCTAAAATATAAGCAAGGGAAGCCTCTACTCACAAATACATGGGTTTGCCCTTGATGCACTCAATCCCAACACTACATCCAAGATGAACTGGACCCTACATCACTAATCATTATATTAAGTGACTATAACAAGTTATTTACAATGTTGCACAAGTGTGCACATGTGAAACCCAAGGGTTAACACTAATAAGCTTTTGTTGTAGCTCGTATTCATTGCAGGGATTGTTACTGTTAGAGTTCAACATCAGTATGATTAAATGTTGCTTCCACTAATAGATTTATGCCAAAAGTTTAGGTTCTCTATCAATGCTGAGCTTCTACTTCAAGCTTTACATATTCAAAGATAGGTTAGGTTTTTGAGACTACACATATAAGTTGTTCATAAAAACCTCACCCTGGTGGAGCTAGTTGCAGAGGTTGATAGACGTGTGCCAAATTTTATATTTATGTATTATGAATGTCCACTTGAGGCTCTTCTATTGGATTGAGAAATTGAGTTCGGCCAAATTCGTTTGCTACATGTATAAAAGCATTTCAGATTAGTTGAATAATGATTTTTGACATTTTGATGGCATTATCTAGGATTCAAATTCGCCTATCCTGTTGTCGATCCTACGATAGTACACAACTACACATTAAAATATATTTTCCTTTTTAAATAAAACCCCTTATGTACCCCATTGTTTCCTATGTATTCATATGGAGTGCACCTCGAACTATCCTGGGTCATTGGATCTGTTAGGAATTCATGTTAACAATCCAAAATATTAACTTTTGCTATTACAATTCCAACATTTGATATTGCACACATTCAATATGAAGCAATCATCATGCTACCATCATTGCAAAATGGAACTTATCGGTTCAATCAAATGCTCATATCAATCAATACCTCATTGTATATTAATTTACAATGGCTCAATGTGATTAAGAATAAAACCTCAAGTAATGATTAACCATTAAAAATCACACTAGAATTCATTGCTCGTTTGGTAATGACTAAAACATTGTAGCAACTCTGATCTAAATGTTGATCTATCCATCTTTGTTTTATTTATGCAAATGGTGGCAATTTTGTGTAACCCATTTGCTCTCAAAAGCGATTTTGTCTTCTATACATTGGACCCATCTTTGAAATGAAAATTGGCTCGAAACATTGGACCGAAACAACTTAGTAATGCTTTACAAAATTAGGTCTTCCATTTTCTAATTTTGCTATTCGAACCATTGGAGAAAATAATAAAATCCTCTAGGTTAAGTGACTTCCTTAACCTAGTTGACCATGGTAAATATTTTGACTCCATGGTTGTTCCCATCACTTAAGATTGTCTTGCATAAGTCCTTTATCAAACTCAAGTCCTTGAACCTCTGTTTCTTATCATAATTAACTTAGCAGATATATGCAGGCACACATGATCTCTTGTTCAGATAACAGTTGTGTATCTCCAGTCCTGCGTTTACAAGATTATGACATGAACTTCTACATTTCCAGCATTTCCCTTTTAGATCATAATCTAGAACATCTTTAAGATTTAACCTCTTAACTAGTTTCAGAAATATCTTATATCCCAAGGCTTTTGTTAATAAATCTGCTAATTGTTTGTCTTAACAAACATACTTCAACTGAATTTGACCTTTACTCACCATATCCCTTATGTAATGCATCTCCAACTCGATATGTTTTGTTCTTTCATGCAAAACAGGATTTTTGGTCATTGCGATGCAACTTTGATTATCACAGAATAATTTTGTACTTTCTTTTTGCTTTATTCCTAGCTGATCCAAAAACCTCGTTATCCAGACAATTTTATTTGATACTGAAGTTTTTGAAGCATATTCCGCTTCTGCACTTGATAAAGCAATAAAAGATTGCTTCTTACTCCAACTTATAGGACCTCATCCTTAAACTAATGCATAAACTGAACCAGTCTGCATCACTATACGCTTTGAGCAAATCTCATGTACTGTACACATGGCCTATATTTTTTGTATCCTTTAAATACCTTAACACTTTCTTAGCAGCCTGCCAATGACTTTGTCTTGGATTACTATTGTATCCACTTAAAACATTCGCTATAAATGCTATATCACGTGTGGTGTTGTTTGCAATAAATAACAAACATCCAATCAATTGCATGTATGGGATTTTTGCCATTTTTTTCGTTCTTTTTATTTGTTTTGGGACACATGTACTTAGAAAACATGGTTCCCACAAGTATTGGTGCCTTACAGAATTCTTGAATCTGCCTACACTTCTGTAAGCGCATTGATTTCAGTTTCTTAATGCATTCATTTTATTTGGTAATTTTCTAGTGATGCATATTAATTTTTTCAAGGACTGAATCTATATACTTACTTTGGCATAGTGAGATTAATTTCCTCTCCTTGCACCTTCTGACTTGTGTTCTCAAGAATTGTAATAATACCCCTAAATCAGACATTTTTTTTTTTGAAGAACTTATCTCAATAAATTAAAAGAATATCAAGATTACAATGCGAGTGAGGAGGAAGAAGGTG
>JAANSK020315928.1:0-30074 GCA_011763485.2 Isoetes engelmannii
GTGTTAGATACTTTTTTAGGTAGTTTTATGGTCCCTTATTGGTACTTTTTAAGACAGGGTGTAGCATGCTTATGCCCAGCAGGTTGTCGATGTTGACACTGACTTTGCTAAAGATGAACAAGAAGATGGTAGTTCTAACACAGCTCGATTGCCTGCCTCAGTCATAGGCTGCAGACGGTGGTGTAGCACGCATATGGAAGACGCTCTGACACTTGCACGAGCAAAAGGCCATCCTAGCTTTTTCATTACCATGACAACAAACCCACAGTGGAGTGAGATTGTGTCCAGACTTTCTGGAAACCAAACTGCAGCCGACATTCCAGTAATTGTCGTCAGGTCATTTCATGCAAGGCTAGCCCGATTAAAGTGCCTATTGCGGACACATTTCGGTGAGGTCATATATTTAATCCATGTAATTGAATTCCAAAAGCGAGGCCTCCCGCATGCACACATTGTCATGAAAGTAAAACCGGACCTTCCGCTTGAGGCAATGGACTCAATCATTTCTGCAGAATTCCCAAAGTGCCCTGATTTGCTAATCAAAGTTGACAAATATATGGTACATCGGCATTCACCGAGGTGTCAAAAGAAAGCTGGTTGCTGCTGGGGATATCCAAAGAATATCGTTGCAAAGACATATGTAGATGAAAAAGGCTATGTACAATACATGCGATCTAGTGAGCATGATCTGAGTGTAGTTCCATACAATCCATTTCTCTTAACAGAATTTGACTGCCATATTACCATTGATATCTCAGCAACTGTACACATTTTCATGTATCTTTATAAGTACATGTATAAACGTTTGATAAGGTACAATATCGTGTTGATGTTGACAATACCGAGCATAGTGAATTTGATGATTACATCAATGCACGATATTTAACTGCAACAGAAGCAGCTTGGCAAATCATGCGTTATGACATTACACGGAAGGAGCCATCTGTTCAATGTCTTCCAGTTCATCTTCCAGGTAAACGAGCATTTGGTTACACAGATAAGAAAACCGCATCAACTTTGGAGCGGTATTTCTTGCGACCCCGAAGCATTGAGTTTTCGAATAGCACGTACATTGAATACAATGAGAAGTACACGTTCAATCCATGGAAAGGTGGAACCGCATGTACTGATGATGAAGCGCTGGAATTACAGTCAGCAGGTGTAACAAGAAGAGTAGTTCGACGTAGATCCTGAGGAGATATTGTGTGCCGAATCAAATTAGTTATTGCCGCGCAATGGAGAGATTTTCTATTTGCGACAAATATTGATGCATACTGCGCCTAGATCTTGGGAAGAGTTAAAAACATTTCAGGGGCAAACATTTGAAACGTATCAGGAAACAATGCTTGCTATGGGGTTACTCGAAAATAATAGAGAACCATACATTGTCATGGATGAAGCTATTATATCACTGCATACGGGTCAGCAGTTAAGGTTTCTCTTTGCTTTGTTACTTATAGATGGTGCTCCGGCTATTCCAATGTGGGAAGCGTACCGGGCAGCATTAACTACTGATTTAATGTCTGAATCTAAAGGATCAGCTGATCTAGGAGAACAAATAGCATTGCAAATGATCGAGTCCACTTTGATGCAACATGGTGTCTGTGGAACAAGTTTAGGCCTTCCAGGAGTAACCATCCATCCAGACTATGCATTAGAAGAAATATTGAAATTTCCTCATGTCACTGAATATGCAGGCCAGGGTGAAACAATGCGAATGCAGATGAATGACGAGCAATTGCATGCATATAATTATGTGCATGCCCAACTAGATATGGCCGCCACTCACCCATGCAAGCCTATCTTTATTGATGGAAAGGCAGGTGCTGGTAAGACATTTCTATTAAATGCCTTATGCTTATCAATCCGCAGCAACTATAAGATTATTCTGCCATGTGCGACTACTGGACTTGCTGCATTATTATATCCAGGAGGCAGAACAGCCCACTATTTATTTGAGATACCAGTTTTAGACAATAATGCTGGGATCCATTCATTGTTGAATCAAATGTCAGATAAGGCCAAACTAATCCGAGCTGCTGAAGTTATAGTGTGGGATGAATTCCCTATGGCCAATAGGGCTGTCATTGATGCTGTGAACATCCTCTTGCAAGAAATCTGCGGCAATACCATTCCCTTTGGCGGCAAATGCTTTGTTGCTGGGTGATTTCCGCCAAATTGCACCTATTGTTAAAGGAAGTGGGCGCCGAGCAACAATTGATGCATCGATCAAATCATCGAGCGCATGGGCATCATTTACTGTTTTAAAACTCCATAAGCCTATTAGAAATGCTGGGGATCCTGAACTTGCTGAGCTTGTCAACCGTATTGGTGAAGATACAATGAACGAAACAGTCCAATTAACGTTGTTTAAGCTGGACCAATAAGAACTTGTTGAAAAGATTGAAAAAGACGTCATAACCATATCAACTCTCTACTCGCCATGCTAGCTGCAACGTACTCTGCTTCAGTAGTGGACACAGCAACACAATGTTACATACCAAGAGATCAAAGAACTATTCATAAAGAAACATGCACCACTTGTAGTATGTCAAAGCATAGTTCATAGTTCCTTTAAGATAGTGAAGAACTCGTTTAGCTGCATTGCAATGCTGACTGGATCGTCTTCACTTTTGCAAATACAGCTTCCTTCGCAGGAGTCCATTTTATGGCAAGAGGAGTCCATTTGCGAGGGGAGCTCTATTTTCAAATAGAGCTTGCTGATTTGTGTTATGATCGTGTCAGTAGACTGCAACTTGTACTATTAATCTACCTAGGCAATTCAGCCTCCCGAGGGTTCAGGCGTGCGACACGCGTCACTGCATTCATTGATTGCACCTCGCCCTATAAAGTCGCACCGCATTTGTTCCGGCCGCTCTTGAAAATCAGGAGCGCCTCCGCCTCCCTCGAGCGCCTAGCGGTTCTGGTTTTGGCGATCGTCGAAAAGGTCAAGCTCCCGATGGCGCCCGTAAAATCTTCCAAAAAAGGTATGTTTTCAGTATTTTTTTTTGCATGTGCTTGTTCGTAAGCTAGGCTGATTGATATATTTCTAGTTTTGAGCTCAGGAAGATCACGACGATCTTCTTGAGCTGGGCTAATATATCTGTTTTGACCGTCCTTAGTATCCACCCTTTACCCGCCCAGCTCGCGAGAATCGCCTTGGCGATCTCTCGGAGTGAGGCAGACATGCTTTCCTTCCGGGAGTCAGGACTTGTTACGCATTAGACAAGGTCTTGTCAATCGCAGCCGCAATGTTTGTGGCCCTTCAATCCTAGTACGAATAAAAGGAAACGAGGAAGAGGTTGTATCCTGCAGAAGCTCGGACAGCAATGGTTGATGAGTTCTGAGGTTCCATCCTATCTTTCAATGCCTCCTAGGATCGCGCCCGTGATTCCTTAAAGCCTCTAATATCCATCCTGCTGTCTTGTGGGGCATCCAACGCCCTGGTTGCTCCATTTGCATCTCACTGAATCTCGATGTTCCATTCATTGATTGTTTTAGAATTTCATGTAGTACTTTCTTTTACGCTGCTTCGATCATTCGCGGCCACGATCTTCTAATGCAAAATTCTTTGACGTTGCAGAGCCCGAGATGTTTCAAGGACTTCGCGAGTGCATACAACCTCAAAAAATTATCAACCCGGTCCACATACGAAGTGGTGTATGGAGATAGCACAAGTCGTGCCTCAAAAAGAGGGGGACAAGCGAAAGGACCTATGTCTATTCATCGCGAGCCTAGAGATGAATAAGCCTGGTGAGCAAATAAGAATATTAATATGTATGTGGCCCGGTTCGACCAGTAAGGCCGCCGATGCTATTTTGTGTCATGTTGAAGACGTCTTTGGCCACCAGTTCCTGAATTTCGTCATGCAGAGGAAGAATTATGACCCCTCTATGATGATGGCAAGTACCCGTAGGTCGAAAGCAGGGAAGAAGGATCACATCGCAAATGGTTACGGATGGGCACTGCCATCTTATGAATCGTTGGAGTTTGCTGGTCTGAAATGCTCTATGGACATTGTCCAAGGGTTCAAAATATGCAGACAGCACATGTTTTATGACAAGAAACCACCAAGCTGCGCCATAAAGGCTTTCAAGGACGACAAAATGCCTACCAGAATGGATAGCTCATGGCTAGCTGCCAGATGTAAGGAGATAAATAGAGACATCTTCGTGAAGAGTGAACCCTGTTCAAGTGCTGTGTCGCCCAACAGGAAAAAACCAACTCCTCCAAGATTGAGCACGAAAGAACCGACTCCTCCAAGATTGAGCCCATCTTCAAGGGCTGTGTCGCCCCAACAACCGAGGCCTGTGTCGCTGCAACAACCGGCTGAGAGTTCGAAGGGCAAGTCCTCTGAATCTTTGGAAGAAAGCCAACGGACAGGCAACTCAACGGGTTGGGGATTGAATACCATTTTGGAAGAAAGTCAACAGTCGGGCAAAATTTCAAGGGAAAGAAAACACGACGACTCCACATTGCCCAGGGAGACCACATCAGGCATCAAGATCAAAGTTAAAGAGCCAAGCGGGCCCAAGCACAACGTCCCAGAAAGAGAGTTGTGAACTGTGCTCTGTCCAGAAAGAGAGTTGCAAACTGTGCTCTACGTCCCGCCCACACCAGTCCCAGTACTTCCATCCGAGTTGAAGTTCAATCCGGCAGATGAAAAAAGGGTGGCAGAGACGACAACTTTGAAATTGGAGCAGTATAAAAGGTACTATCCAATGGGTGTATTATGGTTCATAGATGTTAGCATATATGATTGCTCCCCTGCACCGCCCTACAGGACGCACATGACCAGGCCTAACGAGCATGTGATGACGTTGATAAAGTCTTTCAGATAAAGTCCCCACGACATTCTGATGCCGGCTGATCTTGTTCCATATGATCCTGCCACGGGCAAGCAAGTAACTTGGAGCCATCATGATGATCTCAGGGGTAAAATATATTACATCATATCTGGGAACCATTCCATTTTTTTCCGCTTGGATCCTTCGTAGCGGGTTTGGTTCCCCTCAATAGAAGGCTGCATTCTCCAGGGGTATATGCAAGAAGAAGGGCAAGGATTCTGAACGGAAACTTGAGTAACACAGAATACCTGCGTCTGTCCATCGAGTGCAATGAAATCATTGCAACACAGTGTACAAGGAGCCTCTCATCGAAAAATTTCAACAACTGAGAAATCAACATCAAGTGCTCAGGTCGCCGATACAGGGCAAATCTGAAAACTAGCAGGCATGTTGGTAGATCACTTTTAATTATACGGACTTGATTGCCCTTGGAGCTCGCCATAGCGATTGTCCTGAGCAATTATTAATAATGTTTTGCCTTCTTGCATTAAGCAGGATCGCCATGGCGATCATGTTAACCCTTTTATGTTATGACAGGAATTTCAAGAGGTGGCTGAAAGATGAGAAGCAGTGGATATTCCTTCCCGAACCCACCTGGGCCAAGATGGTGGAAGTTGTTGGGCAGTGGGTTAAGAAACAGTTACGCGACGACCAGGGCAATCTCCCTAAAAGACCGACCAAAGATTTCTTTAACAAGACCTTTCTTCGTTCTCTTAGAGGCATGTCAACTGTTGAGGTCGATCGGTTGATGGATGAGATACTTCATGGCATATTTTACTTGAAGCCGTGTACAGGTTACACGGTCCGATTTGACTATAAGCAGCGGGCAGCGGATCTGAGCATGTTGACTTTGATGGCGAGAGAGGTTCTCCACCATGTCAATAGTAACACAGAAGTGCAATATCTCCGCTTCAAAGATCCCCTCGCCGCATATCCTGCTTTTATAGATCAGCGTCTTCTCGACAATGCCAGCATGGATACTCCCTACATAAAACAGAATATCAACAAACCAACAGTTTTGGGTACTTTGCCCTCTGCAATGCTAACCTCTATTAATGAAATTCTACAGCCCGAAGATGACAAATTGCGTCAACACCAGAGAAACAGCGTCCAAATATGTACAAATGCTAGTATCCTAGTTAACCCTGTCCTCGAGCATGCCTAGCTACTCTGTGTCAACATGAGAGGTTTCAAGACAGATTGGACGGTATCTCAATTCCTGGACTTGTATCTAAGGGTCACGGCAATGACCATGGCTAAAACCTTTCACCTGCTGATGTTACTTCTTCCAGGCCAAATGGCAAACTGCCTCTATAGCCATCCCAAATCATTGGGGGTGATTGCATTTATATTGGCACCTATGATCATCCTGAGTTCGAGAACAAAAAACGCGTAAATCAACACCAGTACTTTGTCCCCGACATCGTCATCAATAGAAGTGAGTCCAAGGGCCTGCCTAAACAGGAAAGATTGGATTTGCGCTTCACTTTGCCGGATCATCCAGCAGAGAATATTGAATTGCCAAAGATGGCCATAACTGGTGACGATGAGGCTGACAAAAAAGAGAAGAAACACAAGAGGACCATGTTCACAGCCAGAATGAAATATCATTGGATGTCAATGGATGGCGATAAAATCCTCCCACCGCAGCTGAAAATGTGTTATGCTAATTACATCGTGCAGCAGCTTGTACCGCATGATGGTTGCGTGTTCGACTTCTTTTCATGTGGTACATGTTCTAGGGTTGCTTTGCTCCAGGAGAAGAAGAGTGTGGCTCTGGAATACGATGAAAGAAAAACAAGGTTTCTTCAAAGTTTCTTCACTTGGAGGTGGATGTTGGTGGCCATTTCAAGACCTTCATATTCGATGTCGATTGGTTTGACCTCCATTTAAGGGGGCCCAGACCTACTGTAAGGAGTGACACTACAAGTGGCTGTTTTGCTGTCAATGCTAGCAAAATGTACCCTGGTTGTCCTTCCAGACAATTGTGAACAGGTATGCTTATACACACATATTCATCGTCTAAATTTTGGACCATCAATATCAGTTTAACCGAAGGCTTTCCTCACCAGGTTTTTTTCGTCCCCGACCGCGACAGGACCCAACATGGTGGTTTATCATACAAACTACACCGAGGGGACGACCAATATTCCAAGGTGTTGTTCGAGAGGAGCCAGAAAGTTCTGCAGAGCCCCATGGCACAAACTTACCCGAGAGGGAACATCAGGAGGACGGACCACTAGCTCTCATACAACATCTCACACACGAGCAAATCCACAAAATATAGATGTACTTCAGGAATACAAATGTAATCTAGTGATGACAATGATGACTCCTAGCTAGCACCGAGCAGAGATCGCCATTGAATTCTATATTTGTAATATTATGCACGTATTCAATTCCAATAAAAATCCATTCACTTCAATTCTTTCCTTTTTCTTTTTGTCCATGTAATTGTGTCAGACGGAAAAAGTTGAGTGCGAGTTCCATAATAGCCTTGCACCCTTGCCCTTGTCGGATCCATCCAGGACCTTGCACCTTGTCCTCGCGTAGGAGGAGGATGTTGACGCCAAAAGACGGGACCTCAAGAACCCTCCGGAGGCAATTTCCCCCAAAACTCTTCTCGTAAGGCCCCGACGATGGACGAGCGACTTCCCCACCCCAGAATTGTAAATTGACTCTGCCATCAGACTCAGAACGCCAGTATTACCGTACAGAACAAGTCTCATGGGCATGAGGCTGCCCCTTCTCCAAGAAGCTTCAAAGTACCTCCCCCTTGTCCTATTTCTAGATGTTTTCATGATGGGTGTCAAAAAGACAGATTTTTGAACTTGCTTTCGATCAGGCATAAGTTCCTTGCCATCAAAAATTTCTTTCATATATTTCCACTATGTAGTACCACTACAAGAAGGAAGTGTAACGTCCAGTCGAGGTGAACTTACTTTGATTCCACAACATATCTTGCCAATGTAAAGTTAGAAGATGCAATCCAACTGAGGTATTTAGTTACAAAATTTTGGAATATTGGAGATTTAGAGAAAAAAAAACTTTATTAACATTTCAAAAAATAGTTACAAAATACTTTTTTTCTAAGGGATTTATAATCCTATCCGAACCTATACATTTGAACTCTAAAGACCCTTTATTAACCATGCTACAAGTCTCACAGACTTGGCCAACATTAGGTTTATAAACCAATTTATGTTGGCAGACCAAAAGGTCCGCCTACGGGTCATAGGGCCTTGGCAACTCTTGTTAGCGGGCTTCCAGTTTCATTTCTTGGGTAAACTACCCATATGCATCCCATCTTCTTCTTCTTCTTTTTCCTTGGGCTTTACGACAAGCCCGAAGGTTTTTATGGCACTTGCACTTGAACTTCCATGGCACTTGCACTTGCAAGTGCAAGAGGAAGTTGTGCTTGAGGAACCCTTGGTTATAAGCGGCCATGGTCCTGCACCTATCTTATATCCTAATCCTACCTAAAGTCTAGGTTATGCATGTGGGATAATTTGTTAGCAAAAATTCGTTAGCAAAACCCTAAATCTGAAATTTCGTATGACGTCATTATAACCAAATACGTCGTGTACATGTCGCACGCAATGTCAAACTGTATAATATGGTCAAGAAATAACGTCGCGCGTGACGTGCTACATCACTAATGACGTCGCACGTGACGTGGAGACATTGAAATTTTTGAAAAGGTAATTTTCCATCCTTAGTTGGTACTGTAGGTTTGAGCTAGTACTGATATTTATCAACTACGAGATGTACCATGCAAGGTATGATGTTTTGGTTGCCTGTAAGTTGTCGTCAATAACCAAGCCTCTGCCAAGGAAGCACAGCCGTCCAAAGGACGCTTCGCGGTTTAGCAAGCTCCCTCGGCCATGAACCAGCCTTTTCTTTACATGGATTTGATAACCATAGAAAGTGAATTGTGGGAAAATGAACATTGCATTGATATCTTCATCTCACTTATGCAATTCCGATGATCCCTGCCTATTACGCAGAAGTGTGGCACTCTAGAGCAAGATATCACAAACTTTTGTCACATATGTTTGAATCCCCATTCTATCTTATTGGTAATGATGTTGTCAGCTTCTCCACATTTGCTCAAAAGTCTTCTAATCAAGATCTAGAAAGGTTATATTCATCGTGCTTTCTCGAGATATACCCAGTTTCAGTCCCGTTTCCACAATCGCCAAATCACCTGTCTCAGGACTTTCGAAACTCTTCAAATTTGATGTTACCCTTTTGTAAGAATGGTGTATTTTCTTTGAAGCCCTCTTTTTGACATCCTTCTCCATCTCTCGATACCCCATCTCCTATAAGTATCATAAAGAACAAGCCCTCTTCTTCAACATTGTTCCAACTTTTTCTTATGGAAGGAGAATGCCTTTTTCATTTCCCTCATTCTCCATTCGGTTCTTATCATCTGCTATTTCAAAATCTACTTGTGGTTATTATGATGGAAGTAGACTTACACGTCTTTCACCATACAAAAGCCTTATATATTCATCTACCCGAAGCAATAGTCTATACTTCGTACAAAAATAGCATGAGTTTCAAATGTTTATTTGCTAGGAATCTATTAGTTGTTTCAAATGTTTATTTGCTAGGAAAATCAAACCATGGTTCATAGTAACCTTTAATGACATCCTAGTTTGGCTCCTTGATAAATCTTCCTCTCTTCTTCTTTCCCAGTTCTTCCTTGTTTTTCCTACCCTTTCCCCAACCTTGTGTTTCTGCTAGTTAGGATAATATATAGTTGCACACATGCTTCTCTGTATTCCAAATTCTAGAAGTTTGGAAAATTTTGCATATAAATTTCGTGTAAATGGCGGCCTACACGATGTGAAAGCATGTTCAGCATTTACGTTTGATCACAGCCGTTATCCCCAAGCAGACTGATCGGAGCCGTTGGCGAGAATGCATGAGGCTTGAACGTGTGACCTTGGTCTGCTTGTTTAGATATGAAGCCAGATTTGTATGTGCATTGCAATGGCAGGGGGAGAATCTGTAAAGCTACAGGCCGGAACTTTGGAGGTCACTCCAACATGGGCTGTCTCTGCAGTTTGCACCATATTTGTTCTGGTTTCTTTTATTTTGGAAAGATTGCTCCATCATATGGGCAAAGTAAGTACTGTCGCATACATATCTTTACTTCTTTGTATGATCTGCAGTTATCTAATTAATTATTTATTCTTCACAGTGGCTTTCCAGAAACGATCAGCCTGCCCTATTCAAGGCGCTTCAAAAAATGAAGGAAGGTGAGATTCCATTACTCTCTTCCATAAGAATGTTAATAAACAAAGAGAATGTCGGTTCTTATTATTGTAGACTGATGCTGTTTCTGACATTGGCTTGTCTAAGTTTTAAAATATGTCGCCTCTTGCTTTATGCATTTCCGCTTTGTGCAGAGTTGATGCTGGTTGGCTTTATGTCTCTACTCATTGCTGTCTTCCAGCAACTTATAGCAGACATCTGCATGCCGCCATGGTATCTGAATCACATGCTTCCATGCAAGCTTACTGAAGAACAGCTTAAGGAGTTAGAACCTTCGCAGTCCGTGGCCAATTCTACACATAATCTGAGAAGAAATCTGGCAGCAGCAGTTGAAAGCAAATGTTTCAGCAAGGTGCTTTGCAACTCTATCCTCTTCTTTGAAGAGAAGAATTGACAAATATTTCTTTCAGGGAAAAGTTCCTTTTATGTCTCTAGAAGGCATTCATCAACTACACATCTTTCTGTTTGCGTTGGCAATAGTACATGTGGTTTACAGTTGTCTAACTATGGTCGTTGGAAGATGGAAGGTGAGCATACATGACCAACGTCTTTTTCTTTTATTTTGTTAAGGACACTAGCATGTCTAGCACATTACTGATTATGTAGCATTTTTGGTGCAGCTACATGCTTGGAAAGCCTGGGAAGCCACAGCCCACACACTAGATTATGAACCTCTGAAGGGTAAACATGCTCAACTGATACTTTGGGAAACCTGGATTGCCTGACAGCCTGTTTTTGGCATTAGTTATGTCAAGATCCCTAAACCTAAAGCGACAGAGTACCTTTGTCCGAGCTCATGCGCAACCTAAATGGTCAACTGGTCTATCTGTATGGATGGTAATCAAAATTTACTAGCTGATGTTGGTTGAGGTAGAAGCTGCAGCAAGAATGAGACCTTTGTACCTTGTATAGGTGTGCTTCTTTCATCAATTTGGAAGATCTGTAACAGAAAGTGACTATCTAACCCTTCGGCATGGCTTTCTCATGGTGAGCTTATATTGTTGAGTTCGCACAATTTAGCTAGGGGAGACATCTGAAAAACGCTTTGTTCTCTGGCAGAAACACAATATCAATAAAAGCTTTGATTTTCACGCTTACATGTTGCGTGCTTTTGAAGATGATTTCAAGAAGGTGGTTGGTATTAGGCATGCACAGATAGCCCTGAAGTCCTTTTTCAATTAATCAGTTTCAATACTCCTACTGAAACGCTTCTATTATCACAGTGCTTCTATGTGGGTCTTCATCATGCTATTTCTTTTGTCCAATGTACATGGTAATGTTTTTTCATCAATGGTTTCCTAACTTCAATGTTCATCACCCTGTCCAATCTGGTACTCTAATTTGTTGACTGCAGGTTTGTTTAGTTATTTCTGGATATCTTTCATACCCCTCTTGGTAAGGAATATATGCAATAAAAGCTGACTCTTGCTGTTCTAACATCAAATTTTTTTCTTTATATTATTCCACTTGCAGATTATTCTCATCGTTGGAACTAAGCTGCAACACATTATTGTTACTTTGGCGGTGGAAATTGCCCAACAAGAAGAAACTAGAATGTTTAATGCGGCAGTAAAGCCAAGAGATGAGCTGTTCTGGTTCAGCAAGCCTAAGCTTATACTTACACTTATACACTTTGCTCTTTTCCAGGTAAAGGAACAAACCTTGTCCAAATGGACAACAGAAGTTCTTCTTTGTTGTTCTTCTTGACTGATTAAATGTCTTTTGTTTTCACAGAATGCTCTTGAATTAGCTCTTTTTTTCTGGATATGGGTAAGAGAAATAGTGAACTCATATGTTGTCTTAGTATCCCCTAGATCAAATTTCATTCTGTCATGCAGGCAACATTTGGTTTTAACTCCTGCTTCATGGAAAGCCTTGGATATGTCATAGTTCGACTCGTCATTGGGTAAACTTAAGTTTTCAATATTCAAATTGGAGTGAGGGCTTTGTAAGTTATCAACTGATATGATATTTCCATGGTCTTCATCAGGGTAGTAGTTTTTATCCTATGCAGCTATACCACATTACCTCTATATGCATTGGTTACACAGGTACAATATCTCTCAAAATGCAGTCCTAAGAAATCTTTACGTTAACATTTGGTATTCCAGATGGGTTCACGTTACAAAGCAGCTATATTTAATGAAGATGTGAAAGAAGCATTGACTGGCTGGCGTGAAAAAGCCAAGAAACGGGCAAGCGTACATGGTGGTTCTACTCACAAGGCTGTGGAAACTGAAATGCAAGATGCCCACTAGTACAATCGCCTTAAAATCGCAATACAAATATCAAAATATAAAAAATGTATTTAAGTAATGGAAACAATAGTTGCAAACTAAATTCTTCACTGCAATCTTATGCAAAGAGAAAAGGGGAGAAAGTTCTTATCGCAATACACTAAATCTGAGCCAGATAATCCATTAAAACATGGTATTCAATAAACCCATTATATTCACCATTGATATACCTGTTATACCCGTGGTGCACCATGCCATGGGTGCCTTTTACACACATGCATTTGTGGCCCTTGCCCGTTGGGCCCTTGCCCTTTTTGGGCCCTTTAAGGGAAACTCCTGGTTTATGTGGTGGGTGAAGGGCATGTTTTAGATATACAAGAAAATGATTTCCCTCTATTGGCTGATTGGAATCCTGTTTGCCCTTGATTGCCTTAAATTTTGTAATGATTCTCCTAGATTCTAGGATTCCCATAGGATACTTCTAGGTTCTCCAAGATTCTCTTAAGGTTTTTTTTTTTATTCTCCAAGATTTTATGAAGACTTTTCTAGATTCTTTAAAGATTCCCCTATATAGATTTTACGTATTCTCTTATATTCCCTAATATTCTATGAAGATTCCTGTAGATGCTCTTAAGATTTCTCTAGAGTCCCTTTGATTTCATGAAGATTCCTCTAGATTCTCCAATATTCTAGAAAGGTTCTACTAGATTCTCCAAGAGTATATAAGGATTCTCCAAGCTTCTCTTAAGGTTCCTACAAATTCTCAAAGTTTCTCTTAAAATTCCTGTAGATCGTCTTAGATTCTCTCAAGATTCCTTAAGATTCTAGTAAGATTTTGCATGGTTCCTTAAGATTCCGCAAAGATTCTGCAGTTCTATCAAATTAGCTCCAACAGCGACGAAACGATGACAAATTACCAGTCATTAAAAAGCTCTCGACGAGAGGAATTGGAATTCAATGGTGTAGGCCCCACCTTGAGTTGATGCTCCCCATTGCTGATACTGTTGTTTGAAGTCGAGCACAAAAAAAGAAGCTCCTCATAAAGCTATGTAACGAATGAAATGTCATCTCATCCCTTTTCTACATTAATTATTTCTTCAAGATATCCGGCTCAAAGACGTCTCAACCAGCTCAGTCTAAGATAGATCAACTTAGATCCAGAGATTTGGCCCAGATTCTCATTTGTCTGGTCTAAAACTTCCGCAGTAAATTCTTCTCTTTAGCACCAGAACAGGACACACTGGACACCAGGTCTAGATCCTCTGTTTATCCGACTCCCTTGGAAACGAAACAAGTCGAAAACAGCTCCAAGGTCCCTCGCTTCTGCCTGATGCAAGGCCGTTTAGACGTTCTGCAAAGCTTCCACTGCTTCCACTTTTGCTGACGCTGCCCGTGTCGACTCCCTAAAACCACATAACGCGTCTCCACCTTCAGATCTCTGCTTGCTGTAAAAAATGGAATAACACGTGTTTGTCACATGGTTAGTTTCTTTGTAATCAGTTGCATTTTCTATAAGATCAAGCTGCAAAATTGGTTCAGTACCAGTTTGCGGCAAGGTGGTTAGTTCAATTGGATGAGGAAGGTTTGATCGACAATGTCAGCCTATTTGAATGCAGCCCATGCCTATGATAGAGATCTGCTTTGCCTTTAGAATTGACTCGTGCTCGATATATTGACTTCTATTATATTCTGAAATGAAACTTGTTTTGCTTCATTTCCCAGAATGATATGTGACCATTAAAGACAGTCCATCTGGTTTATTTTAGCAAAGGGCTTTAGCATACAATCTGGTGTCTGTTGACCTGGATGGTTGTTGCGATCAAAATAATCGCAAACACCAAATGTTTAAGGACCAACATAATTTACAAATAAGGACCCAATGGTTCATTTGTACATCTCTTCTATTTAATAAGAGTAGGTCCTTCGTGCGACATCATCTCTAAATCATGTTGGCCCTACTAGTGAGAAGCTGCTCCTAGCCTTGATGCCTTACAATCCTTACGTACTCAACTATATGATCACGATCTTGCCTGATGTCCACCTTTTTGGATGAACCGAATAAAACAAAGCCACCTTCGCAACTCCATTCCTGCCTTAGTGATTAAGGATACATTAGGTCCAGCTCGTCTTTCAAGTCTCTTTTTTGGTAAACTTATTTCCTTCTACTGTTTAGATGTCATTCTCTTAATTTTCTGTAGCGGATAACGGTTGCTTCCAGTTATGTATATTCAGAGAGGAGCTCAACCAAGCTACCATTCACTACTAGTTTCAAGAAGTTTAGCATGAAGAGGCTAACGAATTTACACTCTGTCTGCAGGAGCATCAAAGCAACTCCTCCTTTGCAGTAACATGAAACATATCCAACAAATGCCTTGGCTTATAGAGGCTTCTTTTGAGCCATTCGAGCACGATAGCGGAGTTTGGTAACATTGATTTTTAGGAACTCTATAATATTGAAGTTTGACGTGCTTGTTCATGCTAGTTGACCAACAATTTGAAATGCCTTGGATCATATTGTTTATTTTTTGTTTTTACCTTTTTTTTTTTAGCGCAACAGCCCAACCAGGGGTCTTAAGTTATCTGAAAGCCTAGCCTATCCACGTGTCCTAAAATTTGAGGTGGACTAGATATTCCACGTGTCCTAAAATTTGAGGTGGACTAGATATTGACCCTTTGATTTTGATCTAAATCGTTAGACGGCTGAGAAAAATAGCGGAACAATAGCTCTTCAGGAACGTCGCCATAACTCCCCGACCCCCGACCCGTTTCCTCCTAGCCTTTGCTTCCTTTCTTTCGCTTCCTACTTCCCGTGGTGTTGCTTTCTCATTTTTTTTACGAGATAGGCCGAAAGTTTTTTTTAAAGATATTGGTCGGTAGAGCTATGCCGGATAAAGCAATCATGTTGCTACTATGTCCTCCAGAAGACAATGGCTTCTTCTACCAAAGGCTTCGCACCTCGGGATGGCGAAAAACTTGTTTATTTTCTCTCAGTGGCAAAAGGGGGAAATGGGCACTGTCCTGGTGAGTCCAGTGAGCTCACAGAAGTCTTATGCCAAGCATTATGCAATCGCCTGAAAGGTTTGCTTAGCTCTTTAATTATTTTATGCAAAGCGTTTTACATTTACTAATTGAGAAGTCGTAAATTGTTATAGGTCACTTGGTGCATTGGCTTATACAAGATTTAGTGACATATTTGTGGAGTGCAAACGTTCCGGTTTGCAAGGATCGAATCTTGGGTATAAGACTTAAAGCTTTTGTGCCACACTTAAAGTACTTTTTATAAACTTGGAGGTTCTTAAAATTTAATGGCGTAACTCTTACATTCTCAGCCTGTATCCCAATTTGGGTGTCATAAGTATTTGCAGCGTGTTTGTTCCAATGCTTTGTTTCTGTCACTACAAATAGAAGAACCGCTTTTGTAAACCATGTTCTGTCCCACCGAATAGTAACTATTTTGTATTTATATCTTATGGTTAGAAATCTCGGTTGAATTTTCACCTTATGATTTCAGATTAAGTATTAAGTTCTATTATCTGGATGTTCAAGGAGCCTCTGCCGACCTGTCAGATGATTTTTACTGCAAATGAGGATGCTATTTTTCTGCATGTACTTGTTCATGTCAGGTATTATGTGAATCTTCTCATTTGTCTATGAGCTAAAATTAATCTGCATTTGTTTTACATGAGCATCATTGCATGTACAACTCATCTCATACTTTTTATCAGGACATTACGCCTTTTAACAACATTGGACATACGAACAGCTCTCAGATAGCAGATCAAACACTCTGGACGTGCAGAAGAAAGGCTGGCCGGTACACTTTTCAATTTCACATACCCTTTGGGAAGGATGAAGTAAAGAATATTCGAGGTGGTTGGTTAGATGAAAATTGGTTGGATGAATAGTTGTATAGCTTCTCGGAGTTTGACAATGTTAATATACATAGTTTTGTTATGACCTCCACATTTTATTTTAAGGCTCTATAGATGTATATTGTAGAGACAATGTCTTTAAAATTGTAGTAATTGTTGCCCCATATGGCATGCATGGGCGGCTTACTGGCTGCTGTCCTGGAGACCTTGTGCAGTCCTAGCATGCAGTTCTCTTATGATGCCATGATGGATTGGCATGGCAAAACAAGTTAGAATGTTTTTGAGGGAGGGGTGAACGGCTTCATTTTCATTGACCGTATGACTTGAACAAGTATTCGTCGTTTTAGTTAGAATGTTTTTGAGGGAGGGGTGAACGGCTTCATTTTCATTGACCGTATGACTTGAACAAGTATTCGTCGTTTTCTTTGGCCCTTAGGTGATCTATTTTGTGTTGTGCCCTGGCATAGATGCCCTTTTGTCAGCATCTTTTGACTTTTTTCAGCAGCTGAGCACTGGTACAACTACTTTCCCCTTCATTATAAGAAATAAACATGACATTTGCTTTCTTTGTTGTTGCAGTATATGAGATTTGCCGGCTTGGGACGCATAGTCCATCAAATGTTGTAATGCAGACATTAAAGCAACGTCCAATACCTGGCTTTGTAAGTGTAGATATTGCATGTAAAGCTAAGCAAGCAAGCTTTTCTTCTTGTCAGAGTTTAGAGTACGAGTATATCTCTATGCTAGAGAGTGGGTGGAGCTTAAGTGCATTTTGCAAGGCTCTCTAGAAGCTTCTTAAGTCTTTACCTGTCTCTGTGACATCCTTCAACCAGATTTTGAGCACACAACCTCTACAGGATAAACTTTGTTGTTTATGTTAAATTACAAGGCTGAATTTGTTGCATGTGTACTGGCATATGACACATTAATTCTTGGCCTTTATCTCTTATGCATACTTTGTTTATCCTTTTATATGTATATATCTTGCACTAATGATTAAGTATTGATTTTGATACCTTGATTAGGTTGTTTAATGTAATCTGTCCATCATCTGAACCAAGTGCAATGCTCAAGACTACAATTGATACATGTTAAGGGCTTGCTTCTTTCTAGCAAGTCAGGAAATAGAGAAAAAGTCAGGCAGAAGCAACAATTCTGTTGAAGAAGGAAAGTGTTCCAACTCGTTCATATCTGGATTTATAACGGCACGCATTGCCCTGCAGATTCTCACACCAGACATTATCTTTAAGGCTGGTAGTCCAATGGCATCAGGTTAATGAGCACCGTGGTTCAACAAACAGGAATCTGGAAAGACTGTAGTAGCTCTCGTAGTGCTCGGGAATCATTGCTTGAAATAGGATCCATCTGCTTGGGTGGATTGGGCAGTTCGTGGAGCTCCTCAAAAATATTAGATTACTACATTGGTGACACCATTAATGACAACCGTAGTCTTGTTTCTTATGCATATGAACTGTTTATTTTAGCAGAGTACAGTTTCTTAGAAAGTGGCTCAGGGCAGTTGCTTCATTCTATATTGCATGATCAGGCTGAAGTAATTGCTGAAGAAAGGACAGGCAGTACTCAGTGCACACCTGCTCATGGGTCTGGGCTGATTGACAACAGTTTGAGTGTACTTGATGAATTTGGTAACTCTTAAAGGAGGTAATATAATCATCGCCGTTTCGTATTCTTTAACTGCATTATTTTCTAATGGTCACAGTCTGCATGTGCAGCATGTAGCACCCTCACAAAGCAGCTGCAATGGTTGAAATTTTACCAGCACAAGTATTGGCTAATACCTATCCAATGATTTGTTTCTTCTGTATACTGGATCTAATGATCACACTTAGAACTATTTCCACTTGATCAACTTCTACGAGAATGTGATTCAGTTAATTGAGGTTAATTTATTCAGCTATATAACAGTATTGAGGGACTAAAACAGAAGGATAGCAATGTATCCACCGTAGGATTGCTATCGAGCACAATAACAATATAAACCAAGATGCTCAAGACATGCATTCCAGACTAACACAGAGCACAAAGGAATTGAACACGAGCATGACACGCCTGATCTAAATTGCTTTCTGGCTGTGATAGAAAAGTCCAGAGGAAAATTGCCATACGAAACTTGGCATGTGTCATTGTCAAATTTATTATATCTGTCAAAAGGAGTGAAAATTTACTTTGTAAACACAAGCAATCTGGAATAAAATTGGCTATTGTAAACTGCCATCACACGGCGCATATCTTTAATACATGGTTTATACGTAAATTAGGTGTATGTGATCAAGAAAGTAAATTCTTGCAATTATAATTTGGTCAAGTATAGCTACGCTCTAGGTCTACATTAGGCATTGGTTTTTAAAAACTTTTGTTTACAACACATGGATTTTGTTTCCAAATATGACACATGGATGACATTGTGCATTTCTTTGTTCAAATTCCATTATCATATGCCTTGTGTTGTGTTGCTTTTAAACACTGCATTATATGGGGTTAGCATAAATAAATAGTAAAGTGGTGCAGTCTTTGTTCAGATTCCACTAATAAATAATGGTTGGCGCCATAATTATATTGGTAGTTGTATTCTTCTTTATCTACAGTCATAGTTCTTATTTAGGTGGTGCCTTATAGAGCTTGGGACAAACTTAAGATCTGGATCATAAATGAATTGCCTGTAGCGGGTAATTTGCACCCACATCGTTTAGAAATAAATTCGATCAAGACACACACAGATGAGCAAATTAAAAGCTCATAAACCACAAGAAATTGATGCTCTATATCAAATAAAACCATGAAGGTTTATCAAATATGTTGCGCAACATATACATGAATGTATCATGCATCAAGGTTTACAAATAAATGTGCAAATGTCCAATAAATGTGCAAATGAGTCAAAATTACAAATGGGATTGTAGACGGGCTCCCAAAATAGATGCAAGCTCGATCGAATATTTGATACTAAAATAGGGTAGAGGACATTGCATCTCTTTCAAATAAAAGATCCTAGGTGTATTCATGCCAAATATATTGCATCACTAACTTCTATAATGGAACCCAATGTTGGAGCTATATTGACAGACTTACACGGAAAAATATCATTAGGTAATAGCATGAGTATGATACTCTAGTTTGCTTCATCTTTGAAAAGCTGAAGAAGACAGGACTATGGAAATCCAAACATAAAATTGCCCAAGCCTTCTGTTGCGCCTTTTTGCTAGTCTTTTTTTTTTTTTTTTTTGCAGGGATACAATAAAATTTTGGACTATGGAAATCCAAGCATAAAATTGCCCAAGCCTTCTGTTGCGCCTTTTTGCTAGTTTTTTTTTTTTTTTTTTTTTTTTTTGCAGGGATACAATAAAATTTTGTTGAGCGGTACAATATGTTGTCATTATGCATGAATGTTAATCCAAAATATACCAATAAAAGTACTAAGTAATATATGCACTACTATCAAACAAAGAAACGCCTAATAATGCAATGAATCTACCTTCATAATTCTAATAGGCATGCAGACTCTAAATATCACAGATTAAATTAAAGTCAATATCTTCCTTGTCATTTATGAGTGCACAAGTAAATAATCCTAATTATAAAACTCTGCTGTGCAATTAGCATGTTAAGCTGCAAGCTGATTCCAAGAAGATGGTCTTTTCTATCATCAAGGCATTTAGTGCATTTTAAACCTCGGTAATTTTTGGCCATGCCAATCCGGCAGTTCCTTACACCCTGTTCCAAGATAAGAAACACAAAATTTATTTATATAGGGCATGTTCCCAAGGAGATAAACCATCTCTGATCTGGGACGGCTCTGAAGGGCGGCCGCTTCAACCCTAAGAAAACTGTTAAGCAAAGTTCTACCCTAACCAGGAAGAAACAAAGAAAAGGAAATGATCCATAACGCTTAAAGTTAACCTAGGGCTTTCTGGAAGATCGCCAAGGCTCCCCTGCTTCCGCCTGAAGCTCCGATTCAGGCCAAGGACTTCCCCTGCTTCCGCTTCTGCCGCCGCTGCCCGCTGCCCATGTAGACGCCCAAAAACCAAGATTGCATTCCCACCTTCCGATGGCTGGCAAGAGAATCTGCATCGTCTAAGTTTCATTTGAACCCACAGAAATGACAAACTAGCCATGCCGTCAAATATCGCTAATTTAAGAATAATCCCCGGAATATTACAACCAAAATAAATCTGGGCCTCTACTAACGAAATCCCACCTCCAGCAAAAGGGTTGCCCCCTACGGGCAACCCATAGAAACACATTCTCGGGTCGTCCACAGCCAACCTTCGATTATTATACAACAATCGCATAAAATTGTAAACCTCAATTAACCTTATCTTGCATCTGGCCCGGACTATGAATCTTCAACCTTGCCTCTTGCACCATGGCCCATGCATTCGCACACAGTTTCTTCCGAGACGGCATATCACAAGAGATTGCTTCAATTCTAGCTCCAAAACCAAACTAAATTTCAACACAGTTTCCTGCACCAAGGATCGTAAGTGCAATTTTCTTCTTTGAGTTTGAGTATTTTGGTCGATCAAGTTTGTGTTATTGTAGGTGGAGCTGGAAGCAGTCAGGATTGGAGAAAACGCTCCAAGCCAATCAAGCCTGGGAGTACATACCCTGCCAAAGATCACTGCAGGTAGTAACGAGTCTAATGCGTCTACTAAACGTTGGAAATGTTTAATCTTAAGGTCTTCATTGCCAGCCAATGCGGATTGTGCGATACTTATTACATATCTCATGTGAAGGAATCCTGTGCATTTTTGGGCGACGGAATGTCCAGAATTGAGGTAAACAATATGCATTTCGTTGCAGTATTTTGACAATGCACTACTTCATAAAAAAATACATGGATAGGAGTTAGAGCCCAAAGTTCATGGAAGAGGGAGAAACCATGAATCTCTTAATGACTTGCACTTTGGTGTTCACAAGCAAATGTTATATGCCCGGAAGATCCAACCTATAGAAGGCAAGTGTTCACTATTTATCTGCTCGACTCCATTTACACATAACAATATTTGATGCACTTTGGTGCAACAGTACGCCATTTCTGGTGACTGTTCATTTACTGTATCAGATGTTGAGACAAGCATTATAACATATTTTCTGCAATAAAATTGCAAGCTAATCGGGCTTGACTTAAAGAATTGAAATACTTTTAATAGGAATGATTCTCTTGACTTCATTTTCTTTACTCTGAAAGCTGAAATGTTTCTATTAAAAAATGCCTGAAAGCCTTGAGCTCATGAAGAGAATGCACAAAATTTGATCACTACATTCTTTGATTCAATCACTTTGTGAAAGAAACTTGGAGTGCATCAAAGATTAAGTAATGACCAAACTAGGGAAAGGTGTAGAAAATCTCTGGCTACATTGTTTTACTTTAGCTAACCAAGGGAAAAAGAGGCTTATTATATATTCTTCCTAGCAGGCGCCCAATGGACAGGTATTGTGACAGCAATTGCCATAGAAATGTTGAGAACTGAGCGCGTTGAAGCTGTAATATGCGTACAAAGGTTCTGTAGGCACTTAACTATGTTAACTTTATACAATGTGCATCTGACCAATATAGCTTAACTGGGTGCTTCACCTGGTTTTCAGTGACCCAAATGATCGGTTTAGTCCAAGACCTGTACTTGCAAGGTTTGTTTGCTTCCTAACATTTCTCTAGTGGTATGATACTTCTTTGTGCTTAGATAGATGCAGTGGTTGCAGGCATCTTAAGCATCTAATAGTGAGTGAAAGAAGCTTTTGCTGTTCCCTTTTTGTTTTGTGCTACACAAGGAAAAGACACCCATGCTTTTTAGTTAACTCCTACTGATTTTTAGAGTGCACCATAGAGCTCTTAAATTGTTATGTCTGTGATCTATTCAGTGAGTTTAGCCTGTAGTTATGTTCGTTTAATTCACTGGGCTTAAAAAAAAGAAGTCGAAATCAAAAGGAAAGAGTACAGAAAGAAAGGATGGAAGAAGTAGCGTCTATTAAAGACCCCTAGGACCTATTAGAACAATTCCTAGTTTATGAGTATGTGTATGAAACACTAGCATGTAAAAGCACAAAAGAAAAACAAAAATGCCATTGCATTTGCATTGTTTATCTTGCTTTAATTAGCTGGTTTAAAGCATGTCCTGGTAACCTGTTTGACACATGGAGCACTGTTATTTTTCTTTAAACAACTTTTGATGCTTCTTTCTTATCCTTCTTGGCCTTCTCCACAGTCATGCCGTCAAACAACAAACTATTGACATGTGTTTGGAAGGTGCTATTTTTGGTGCAAAGAATAAGATCACCACTGTTTGTCATATTGTTGGTGCTTCTGGTCATGAGGAAAACTTGTAGAAATAATTCCCTTTCGCACTTATAACTGAATAACAAAACAAAGATAGCAACATGTGTCTTTTCTTCCGATACATGGTCATTGTGTACATTTCTTATTGCTATGCATGTCATCGGTTTACAGGACTGTCGAAGATATACTTGCTGCTAGAGGTGTAAAGCCAACACTGTCTCCAAACTTAAATACATTGGCCCTTGTCGAGGTTCGGAAACATCAGTCCTTGTTAAGTCTTGGATTCCTCATGCCGTTTTTACTCATGAACTTTCAGAAAATAAGAGATGGTCTTTCATACTTGGAATGGATGTAATAGTAGTGCCTTGTATGCTTGCTTTTGAAGGCTTGAGGGATGAAGATGAAGAAATTGAAGGGCTTTCATATCATACTGAGATGCTTTAACTTATTCCTTTGGCGCTGGAACGAGCGATGCTAACAATAAGATCCTATCTTTTGCAAAACCAAAGGACAAGAGTCTTATAGCCGTTGGAGTTTTGCCTACATTAATTGGCTTATGGACATTATACAGAGTGCGGGTCAGAAGACTAAGTCTGGTACCACTTAGAAAGAATAAGTCACCAACATAAAGCCAAAACCTGCAAAGCAAGGAGCATTTATGGTCATATCATTTTATTGATGTTATTTATCCATCTCTAGAGTTGATGGGTTAAACATTACCAAGCATATGCAAGGCCTGCAATCATGCCACTGCGTTATGCAAGGACTATGATAATAATGTAAAAGCAAGGATGAATAATGCTATTATGTAAAATATAAATATCTCATGTTCTTTTCCAAATAAGAAATATTATATAAGGAATGCTGTCTGAAATAGGTGCTATTATTATGTCTAGTAAAAGCATTTTCTTGGTTCACATGCGTTTGCACAGGCTGCAGGTGTTAAAAAGCTTTTATTCTGTGGAGTTGGATGTCAAGTACAAGGTAGCATGATTTGTATAGCTGCATAAAGTTAGATGGAATTGATAAAACTTGTATGCTGATTCAGCTTTACGAGCTGTGGAGCAGCACTTAGGACTGGAGAAGTTATATGTTCTAGGCACCAATTGTGGTAAGATATATACTTATATGAAGTTATTTGGATTTGGGAAAGTAGGTATGTTGGAACATCTTACTTATAACTCGTGAAATGCCAGTGGATAATGGTCCCAGAAAAGGTCTGGACAAGTTTTTGAAGGTGGCAAGTGATGAACCTGAAACTGTACTTCACTATGAGTTTATGCAAGACTACAAGGTCATAAAGGATAAGTGCCCAGCTGTGACTAGATAATAATATTGGTTTAAGGCAGACTTTGAGCAGATAATCCATGCTATCAATCAAGATTGTCTTAGACCTGTGTAGATCTGTCCTCCATTGTTTGGAGAATCTTAAAGCATTTCACTGTGTAACAAAACTTAACCATTCAAGAATGTTTTCAAGGATATTGAGTTCCAAGTTCTGCTTATCATGCTTGCTAAGTTCTTTAGATGGTCATGTATTCTGAAGTGCATGAATCTTATTCTTCAGGTTCATCTGAAACATTTGGATGGGCGGATGGAGGAGGTAAGGTGAAGGGCCATTTTCGCCATTTTTCTTATCCGAAATATTTTGATAGATCTGCAGGTTAAAAAGAGCCTATTAAAATTTCATGCCACTTATGTCCTAAAAAAGGTGGAATTCAATGTCTTTTTGGCAATGGGCTCTGTTGGACTCTTATGATAATGTTTTTTCTGAAGTCGTTGCTTCTTTGAATCCTCAATTTTCTTCTAAGTAAGTAATTGTACTCATTCCTTGCCCTCATTTTTTGCTTGTTTGCTTTTATGGGTTTTATAGGTCCCCTACTTCTGCCTTCCAGCAAGTGACTTGACCGATGTGATTGCTCCATCATGTTATAGGTAAGTTCTCTTGAAACATGGTAGCAATTCAATAGAAACTTCGAGTGGAGATTTATCACCAAAACAATGAACGGGAAAAGTTCAGTGCTGTCCATTGGGATACAAAAAAATATTAAGACATGTACAAACAGAAACGCAGTCACATGTCCAAATGTTGCAGTGCATTGAGGACAATATGCACCTAGAAACAATTTTTTGAAACAGAATGCTGTATTCATTTGTACCATGTCCCCATGTCCTAATTTATTAAGGTGGGAAGGAACATCATGGAAAGAAGAGCAACATACTGTTCTTAAAACTAGAATCGTGTTTGTTTCCCTTTCCAATATAGAAGGCATTTTCAATGCTAATTTCGTTTATATTCCATTGGTGAATGCAGTTGCTTTGACTACACCAATGGCTTGGCAGTAAGTACCAAGTCTCCCTAACTTCTGCATTCAGTTCTTGAAAACTTGAATATTGAATAATCAACTTGGTAATGCAGGATCTGGTTGTTGGGTACATGGGTGTACCAAAGTATCCTGGTGTGTCGATGACAGAGCATCCACAATATATTACAGTCAGGTTCATCGCTAGAATCATATATGAATAATTAGAATCTGATATCTTTGAAATGCATTACTTGACACTCCGTTCTGCAGTATTGATGCTATTCTTTAACTTCCAAATTTAGGAACGATCGGGGTGCAGAAATGCTCGATAGTGTCAGAAACTTAATTGAGATCTCGCCAACAATTAGTAGTGTATGTGCCACAGTCTCACGTTATTCCCCATCTGTGCTTTGTATGAATGATATAGCATGGCCCGGATATGGTAACAATATAACTAGAATATCTAACAGTTTGCAACAGGGTGACAGAAGGCCATTTGTTATGGAGACGGTGAAAGCAGATGACAAAGCAAAACTAGGTACATAACCCTAGCTACGATGGATAAGATATGGAGTTCTAATTCAGAATATATTCCTCCATGTTTCTTGCTACTGACGCTAATTTAAGAAAATATTTATTTCCAGGGGATAAATCTGCTCCAGCTCCTATGCTCCTTGGGCAGTTACTTGCCTTCGTACTTAACCTGGTGAGTGTATCATATGACATGAAATGGTAGTGGAATAGATAAGTACTTACGTAATTTTTGCTTACAAAATAGATCGGCCCCAAAGGTCTCGAATTTGGTCGATACTCATTGGACTACCATAACATCCGAAATTTCTTATACGTTCACAGAAAATGGGGACAAGCAAGGTAGTGTTTTCCATCTTTGATTTCGTGTAGAGTTGATTTAACGTGGAGAATTCTCAGGGCGGAGCAGCATATTCCCTCCTATGCCAAAGAGCTGGTCGCGATGTACAATAAAAATGGGGAGATTGATAAACTATTAGGAAGAGCACCCAACCCAACTGATATATCGGAATGAAACAGGATCCCAGATGCCATAGAATATTTTGCAGACATGATGGGAAGTTACAACGCCAAGGAAGCATTTTGTATATATTCCATATGCGAAAAAGTCTTGCAATTTCTTGTATAGAAAATATGCCTTAGTTTGTTTAACCTGCAGACATAGCCAAGGTGGGAAAAAGAGATTTTGAAGCAACAACATGCTACCATCTCAAGGGGTGATACTTGAGATGAGCTGTAGCTTACTGAAATTCAACAAGTTGCATGGGGTAGAACATCACCTAATCAGGAGAGAATATGATGGAAAACATTTACTTAAATGGCCTTGCCCAATGGTAGCTGGAGATTTCATGGAATGCATAGTAGAATTCACATGTGACACTTCATTGAATTCATAAAGATGGCCAAACTTGTATGTGACACTCTTAATACAACCACCTATAATAGACCATGCTCATTTATGCCTCTCTCTTGTGCTCTGGAAGTATGTGCTGAGTGAGGTTGCCAAATATGTGGCACGAAGTAAAACATACTTACGTTTGTTGGAGAACATAAAACACGAAATATTTAATACCAAAAGGAGAATTGGGGATGCTAAGAAGGATTGGGGCTTCTTAAAAATGCTTACATTACCTTGTTGTTAGCCTTAGGGGCAAAACTGACCCAAGATCTTATTCTCATATGTTTGACTATAATCCATTTGTGTTAGCATAAATGCACTCAGGGACAAACGCCGAGCCAATTTAAACGTTCATACGTTTGTTTATCATGTTGACATATTAATAAGAATCAAATTAAGCCAATGTTGAATGAGCATAAATGCACCGAGGGAGATATTGTTCATATGTTTGACTACCATGTTGACATATTAAGAATACAATTAAGCAGTTTCGTTGACTGAGCATTTGACTATCCTATTGACAAGATTTCTTGCGTTAATTCGCACATTAAGAAGCAATCAAGCCGTTTATGTTGGAAGTGAGCAAGCATCCAGATTAGCAACAAATATTCCCTAATTATGACAGTAATTACACTGTATACCACCCATTTTCTTACTTTCCATTCCCTGATTATGACAGTAATTACACTGTAACAAGCATATTTTCTTACTTCCCATGTCCCCTTCTCATAAATGCGTTAAACATATATTTGAATTGTAAAATTGCCCATCGTGTTTCTCTGCTATGCACAAAATGTGGATAGAAGTACATGGAAGAAATGAATAGAGAGCGTTTATAACATTACAAAAGTATGCCAATGATTGAGTGACACGCTGTATCAATGGTAAGTGTGAATTCTCCACTTTCCATAAAGAATGAATTCTAGCTTGGGATGCTTAAATCAGGACTCCCATATGTTGTCGCTTAATCATCATCTTCATCTGCAGTATCAAGAACACTGTTTAGACTTCGATCAAGTGAGAACTATCAAGCATAAAAATGATGAGTACCTGAACGAACATCATCCCCTATTTTCCCTCTTGCTTTGATTTGATTAACTAGCATTCCAAAAATAAGAATCCACCAATACACATGAAGGACGAACAAACTAATTAGCAGAGTGTTGAAAATGTAGTACATAATTGGTCCATAACCTGCATGTTTCTTGATATCAAGCACTTGGAGAACTTCGTAGCTGCACAGGAGCAATAAGCGTCTTCAGCACCATAACACTAACTAAATTTACAACATGGATAACCACCTCTTGCAATCCACAAGAAGGTACTTTTCCTACAAAACATCCCAGCCTATGAGTATGATTTCATATTTCAGTTACTTTCAAAATATCAACCACCAGATTCTTGAAAAATGCTGCCATTCACTTATATAATTTGCTTGATTCCTTATGACCTTGCTACACAGTCATGACGAACCTCATACCAAATACAAGAGATAAGAACAGTAACAAGAGCAAAGGGGAAGTTTTCGTCAGGCCGGAAGAATGGGATGTCTGCAGTAACCTGTCATCAGAGTTATGTTTTGAGCACATCTTCATCTACTCTCCAATACGTTCTTCTCCATATATCTAGATTTGTGTACCCTACTCCTTTGCTTTCTGGCATCTACATGAAAGATGCCACATCTAGCCTAACGTATTCATCACCAAGCCTAAGAAAATGTAAAGTAAAAGATGTTCCATTAACGTTATCTGCCCTGCCTAGCAATGGAGCGATTTCCCATACCTTGTACTTCTGATAATCCACAAAGGAAAGTAGATGAGACGAAGAATCACCCAAACGATTGCAAAAATAGCAAAAGATACGTCAGGAACAACAGGAATGCCTGCATACTTTGTCATTTTCCCAATCTCTAGAAACACATCACTGGCATCATGCAAAGCTAGCACGACAGAGCCAACACGAGAAAATCTGCAACATCATGTCACCATAAATTACTGATACCAGAGACACACAATAGGTAAGAATTTATATGAATATACCTGGCCATAAAAGAAAATACAGTCAAAATCAATGTAGCAACATGATGGAGCATGCTTACAACGAAGTCTTTCCTTCTCGTCTCCCAGAAAAGAAGTGCAAATATGCTATAGATATAAAATCCACTTGTATAGGAGTATAATACTTTCAATTTCAACCTGGCATTAGAAGAATTCTAAGTAAGACCAAAATGCAAGTCCGTTAATCTGGAAAAGGTAAAGGAAAGATTCTCACTTTGCTTTCTGATCTGGCCATACTTGACTTCCAGGTCCCACCCAAAATTGTTTAGTATTTCTGAACCATGGCTCGTGATATGTAATAAGCACGGCAAAGATTTCGGCGGATAAAAAGTACACAAGTTTCCAACCTGATTCCTTGAATTTCACATGCAGTTTCCTTATTTCTTCCTGCTCTGCTTTGCTAAGTTTCTTAAGTAAATGAGCAGGCTTTTTGAATAGCAATTTCCACCCCAATGGCTGAATAGATAATGTGGAAATTAGATGCCGAATATTCAAAACAGATTACTATGGAAGAGTTAATAAACCTCACAATCACAAATTCACTTAATCTACTTTCTCCATTATGGTTATGTTTTGGCAATCTCTATGGTTATGTTTTGGCACTCTCTATGATAGTGTGATTAGAATTTGAATTTCTCCTCTAGGAGCAGTTACAATTTCTTATGATTGACAACTCAACATAGTCAACGCTTGAAACAGGGCCAAACATAATCTAGTGAGCAATGTTCGGCATTGTTTCTTCGGTCAAGTCTGTTCCATTCATATCAAGTTTTCCAAAATGAAAGAAGTTCAGAATAACATGACGTACCGCCAACACGAGCCGATCTAATAGAAATCGAACCAATGGAAATAAAAATGCGAAGAAAGGCGCCATGATACACAAATCCCATGCCACAGGATCACTTTCTGTCTCCCAATCGCTCCTAAATCTCTGCAGAACCATGTAGGGAGTGCGCAAGATCGCCATGTGATGTGATGCTAAAGCACGAAACTGAAATCTAGATCACTACTCCGTTGCGGGAAATGGAAAAGGAGTTCTTGAAACCCATATGCAAGTGTTGGAATGTGACAAAAAAATGACTGAGAGCTTTCTAACCGTTAAAAGTAGATGAAATTTATGGTAGCATTTACTAGTTGTTCCTAACATTAAGGAACCCATCTATTTGTATCCGTTTTGATAATAGAAAGAAGACTTTGGGTGCTTCTTTGATACTAGCGCTTGTTACTTCTCGTTTCTAAACATGGTATCAGAGCGGGTGGCTCTTGAGACCAAGAGCTTTAGGAACTGAAGGAAAGAGTGGCAGTATGGAGGTCGAGATTTTGTCGATGGCCTTGGACGGATGCTGGTGAAGGACCATGGAAAATATTAGGAACTACCTGATATATGTCGTTATTTGGTGTGCCTTATGGGAAGGGACCACCGGGGATATGGCATCGAAGCTCCGGATGCATGTAGCAAGGCAGGCTATAGGCCGGAAAGATCCCATGAAGAAGCTGATCACATAAAAGCCAGAGACACTGGTGATGGATTTTCACAGTGGATGGCAAGATTGCAAGCAGGTGCCTGAGACTATAGGCCAAGATGAGATCAGTCTGCTGATAAGAATCAGAAAAGATCTCACCAAGAGGTTGATGGCAGGAAGGAAGCCAGAAGAACCGTTAATGGATTCCAACGGTAGATGGCAAGTCTGCAAGCACAATCCCATGAAGAGGATAACGGTGGCAAGGAGGCCCGAAAAACTGCTTAT
>JAANSK020315929.1:0-19025 GCA_011763485.2 Isoetes engelmannii
GGCGAGACTTCCTTGGGATAGTGGATGATGATGGTGGTTTTGTTCAGTAGCAGTTGAGATGTTGTTGGAGTGGTGGGATATCGCTGCCCCTTCGGGGCAGCTCTTTTTTCTCCTCACTCGCTTTGTACTCTTCTTATTCTTTTAATTTATTGAGATAAGTTCTTCAAAAAAAAAAAAATTAATCAAGATTTGGAACGTGCTTCTTTAGGAGACCTACGTTGAAAGTCTTTATGAACCTTTAGATGTGCGAGCAGAAGTAGTTCATAGGATGGATCCCTATCCACTTTATGATCTCAAATGGTCCCTCCCATCTAGGAGCAATCTTCTTATAGTTGCCGATGCGGAGCTTCACTTGCTTGAGTTTGATCTTGAGCCAAACCTTATCTCCAACAATGAACTCTGTCGGAGACCTACGTCTACCTACTAGACTCTTTTGATGGGTCCTTGCAGCCAAGAGGTAGCCTTGTACTTCCTTTACAAGCTCCTGCATATCTACCAATAATTGTTGAGAAACTTCTACCTTGGACACAGGATTGTGCCACGTATCAGGTGTTAGGCATTGATAGCAATAATTAATCATGAATGTAGACAAATGAGATGACTCTTGTTTTGCTATTGTACGCAAACTCCACCAAGTCGATATAGTCCACCCATTTAGATTGCTTATTCCAAACATAGTTTCTCAACATATCCTCCAGGATTGGGTTCATTCGATTCGTCTGGCCATTGGTTTGTGGATGATATGAGGAGCTCATCCATAGCATGGTGCAGATCATATTGAAGAAGTCCTGCCAGAATGCACTGATGAACTTCGAATCTCTATCAGAAATGATCGCTCTGGGCATTCATTCAATCTAAAGATCTCCTTTGTAAAAGGCAAGGCCGTGTCTAAACCTGTACCAGTGGTCTAACGTGGCAAAAAGTGCGCCATCTTTGATAATTGTCGACAACTACCATTAAGGCATCATGGTCCCTTGTTGTCCTTGGGAGTCCAGTTATAAAATCCATGGTTATGACCTCCAATTTTACATCAGAAATCCTTAATGGTATCTCGATCTTCCTTCCGTATTGAGAGCTGTCAAAATGAGCTTTCTAATGCCACAATCTATTAATGCTCCTGCTGGGATCAGGTATTCCATCCCCACTATCGAGTCATAACGAACGATGCTCATGATTTTTACGCATAGACCCACAGAGATACCATGCAACTCAATGTTGAGGTTCAACCTCTTGCCATCTGTGTGGCGAATAGCGTTGCTTACCAACACTACTGGCATGGGGTTAGACTTCAAAGTCTTACCCCTAAATAGCTCTGCTAGCCTGGGAGAGGCAAAGTTGTGGGTGCTGCCCGTGTCGATGAAAATAACAATCTGCTTACTAGCTACTTTGCCGAAAGTGGAGATGACTCCATATTGACACTCAGCATTCTCTAACTCTATGGCTGCACAAATGCGGCACTCACCTTCAATGTATTGCATGGCGGCTCGTCGTCCTCCTCTATTGGAGTTTCCCATTCCATCTCGAGCATTGTCGATTGCGTCACAAACGGGCAGTCATGGGTCCTATGCCCAATTTGGAAGCACTTGAAGCACAACCTCTTCTTTATACATTCATCCTGTTTTTCCTTTGGAATTGACTCTAGAATCTGCTCCACCATCTTCCCTTCCTGCTACTTCCCTTCCTGCTTATTGTAACTACCTCTACTGAAGTTTCTTTTCACTGGTCCTGGGATGGCTTACCTTGGGCTGTAAGCCCCTGTGCTCTTTGCTTTATCATAACCACTCTGTTTCTGTACTGGGGTCACAGGGTTTGCCGGAACTTCCAAACTAAGTGCTTTATCTTCCACTGCATTATACATTCTGCTGGGTGGTCCCGAAGAGTGGTCTAACCGGCCGCGTGTCTCCATGGTAGTGGCTAGCCATGCATGGGCTAGCAAATTCAAACTTGGACCACTGGATTGGTCCATGCTCCAATATCCACCGTCCAGTGTTTTTGCATATACTAGCCTCCGGGATCCCAGATATAATTAACCAAGAGAAATGATTTTGAGCTATTTATTTATTATTTAAAATTTGCCTATCATCGACCTGGGGATCCCAGAGGAGAGGGTCGATGTCACCGGCCCATGGGATCCCATAGGACGGGATCTACTTGGCGGATAACGACCCTCGTTAACAACCTAGGCGCGGGGATCTCGGAGGAAGGGATCCACGTCACCAGCCTTGGGGATCCCCAAATACGGGATCTACCTGGCGGATAACGTCCCTCAGCGCAGGCGCGGGGATCTCGGAAGATGGGATCCATGTCATCGGCCCTGGGATCCCCGCGGACGAGATCAACTTGGTGGATAATTCCCGCCGTTAATAGCCCTGGCGCGGGGATTCCAAAGGACGAGATCCGCGTCATTGGCTTTGGAGATCTCGAAGGACGGGATCAACCTGGCGGATAATGTCCGCCATTAACAACCTTGGCGCGGCGATCCCGGAGGACGGGATCCACGTCTCCGGCTCTGGGGATCCCAGAGAACGGGATCAACCTGGAGGATAACGACTGTCGTTAACAGCCCTGGTGGGGGGATCCCGAGGGATGGGATCCACGTCACCGGCCCTGGGGATTTCGGAGGACGGGATCAACTTGGCTGATATTGGGGCAAGATATCGACCGACTCATGGGGATCCTGGAGGACGGGAACAACCCTAGGATCATAGAGGATGAGATCTCCAGACGACGAACGACTGCGATGGGACGGGGCATTTGACGGCCCCGATTGTCCGTGCGCCAGCATGGCGGGAGCAGGTACGGCGAAATGGGATCTCTCCAACAGATCCGTTGGAAATGGACTGGGATCCCAGAGGTCGAGATTTTCACCTCCAGATTTCCGAAACCAGGGTAAAGTTATCCTGAGCCCACTTCCTTATGTAAACAAACATTGTGGCAACTTACACATATATACTGTATATAAGGTATTCCTACTCTCATATTTACTTGGTTTATGTCACATGTTCCATTGTGGCATCCTATGTTCCTTTGATGCATCAACTGATACCCGCCTCATACCCGCATTATTTAGTAGGAAAAAACTGTGCAATACTCTCATGTTTTGCTAAAATTCTCCAAATGCCCCTCATTTTGGGGAGTATTTTTATGGAAATAACCGCAACTTTTTTGCTATGATCCAACTGAAAATATGGTCTTCATATGCATTATAGAGGAGGATGAGATCTTTCCATCAAAGTTAAGATAACTAGAATCTGAGTCAAAAACTTTATGTTATGGTCTTATAAATCCCTCCTAAATTCTTACAACTTTTTGTGTATTAAGAATCACATAACTTGTGAGGTTTGATGGAAAGTTTTCATCCTCGTGTACAATTTGAAGAATACATTCTCGTTGGATCATCATAAAAAAGTTACGGTCATTTCCATAAAAATACCCCCAAAGCTAAGGACGTTTGGACAATTTTAGCAAAACATACGGGTATTTCACAATTTTTTCCCTTTATTAATAACAAATAAGAACTAGTGTCAACATCTGTAATTTTGAAGCTTAAATAATTATCCTGAAGCAGCAGGAATTTTTTTGAGCACCAGGTAACAAACTGCCTCTGCCTCTCCGTGTTCTCTCTAGCAAATATTTCCACATTATGTTTCTTTATATCTTGCCTCTATTTTCACATTGTAAATAGATTTGAGCATTTGTAATCTAATATTTCTCATAGTTTGCAGGTGAACATCTCATTTAGGATACTCAGAAGCTGTAAGAGGTTTGGATGTCATGGTAAGATGGTTTCTGCAGATGTCGCTTATTTACGGGGTTCTATATCATCTGGAAATCTTTGTTGATTAATTTCTTTACTGCCATTTATTTTGTGGTTATTAGAGAGTCTTTTGCTTGTATATTTATGCTTGGTTTATACAGAGTATATAGATGCAGCTTTGTTGCTGCCACCGAGCAGATATTCACCTATGCTGGCGAAGATGAATATAAATCCATTATTCAAGTAAATTATGACATTACCTTCATTTGTTGCATAAGTTGGAGATATTAAAGGGATACAATCCCTATTCATCTGGATTTCCATGCCTATATTGCATCAAATATCTTTGGATACAATCCTTATTCTTCTGGACTTCCATGCATATATTGCATCAAATATCTTTGCATATAAATCAGTTATAGGCTTCCTAGATGTTGTTAATAGTCAGATTTTTGGCTGTCTTCATTATTTGCTTACTCCTGTTCGAGCTGTGTTGTTTTCGTTCTTACAAGATTTGTGTTATTAATAGCTGCAAGTCTTTCCTAGATAATATTTTGGGAACTAGAATTTACTTGTTGGCCAGGAGGGCTTTGTTTATCTCGATCTATAGGGGATGCAGATGTTGGTGATTTCATTGCCAATACCGTTTGTTAACAGGTTAAGGTAAGGTTTTTTTTTTTTTTCTTCCCTATTCTTTTTCCTCATGGTGTGACTACTTTGAACTTGATATACAGCTTCTCAAATCTGGAGGAAGACTGATCATTGCATCAGATGGTGTTTGGGATGCTTTAAGTTCTGAGAAAGCCGCAAAGTGCTGCCGGGACGGTCCAGCAGAGACAGCGGCACAAGAAGTTGTGAAGGTACATATGCAATGGGCCATGGTGAATAGCATCTTACATTTATTTCCAGGAAACATTGAAAAAAGATTGGGTGACACCAATGTGCAGGAAACCTTGAAAATAAGGGGTCTGAGAGTCTGAGAGACGATACAACCTGTATTGTAGTAGGCATCTGTTTGCCTTCACTATATCATCAAAGAGGCAGAAACATCAAGTCCAAACCAGAAGCCAAAGAATGTTGGAAGGGTTCTACAGATCTTTGAGGAGGGATCTGCAGTGCTTGCTGTTCGGGTTTGTCATTCACTTATTTAATTTTTTATCTATGACATTCCAAGCATGTTGAATGGAAATTATCCTGAAGATGGCATAGTATTTGCTTGCATGTTGTAGGATTCTTAGCATGTTGTAGGATTCTTAGAGCAGTAATGCAATAATGCAGATAATAAGGAAGAAATATACTTTATTGTGAGCATTTGTTGAACTTCTATATTGACTTTGCAGGTGAGGATTGCCAGCTGCATCTGGGAAAGGGCTTAAGTGTTACAATTGCCAAAGCTCACTGCATGGAAATGAGGGCAATGAGATACACATTGGTCCCGTTGGCTTCTTCCCTCGTGAGACCATGGCAAGGAGGTTATTTATGTCAAAGATGTTGAGAACAACATTTGGAGATAGCTCAAGTACATCCCGGAAACAATGTCTTCGGTTGTCTTTATATGTAGGACCATCTCTTGAAAGGACAGAGGAGCAGATACCTTTCTGAGATTATGGAAAGAGGTGGAGGTCTGATATTATTGTACTGGCATTGCAAAATTCAATGGAATATTTCTTTTTTCATCTGTCCTTTTTTTTTTAGTCTTTGCTGTTATAATCTCTCTCACGTATAAAAATATATACCAATAATAAGAAAATTCAAATTTTGATAAAAATATTCAAATAATAGACATCAATTTAGAATCACTGTGGAAAAAATCACATTTGAGCTCTCAAACTTTATCATGCTAAATTATTAAGGTGGAATATTATGGTCTCTTATCATATCTCCAAAATTGTGACATGAAGCACAATCAGATATCAATACGAAAACCATGTACACTTACGACCTTCTATAATCGTATTGATGTCATGAAACAAAACACACACTAGTTTTTCACATTCAAATTAGATATATTTACAACATTCTTTAACCGTATTGGTATCATGGCAAAAAAAACATACTAGTATATCTAAACCAAGCATAGTTTTATTGATAAGTAATCACTATAAGATATCATAATAACTATGCACATAAAATTACCAAGATGATTAATCACTTTAAAATATCATACTAATTACTCACGCAAAATTACAATGTCAATAAACCATGGATAATACACGTGAACAAATACTATTTTGATAAACTTGATAAACTAAATAGTAGCACACATCATATATATAAGTTATCATAAAAAGTAGCTATAAATTATCATCTTTCAATACCATAGGAAGAAACAGTATTTGTTTATCACATCATTAAATTGTATTGATGAACTATATCTTATAACTAGACATGGTTTGTAAACTTTTTGGCCCACATACCCGTATTGATTTTAAGAGTTGGTTATTATTAAGAAATCATTAAAGAAAAATCATACTAATTCAATTTTGGGAGCCTTGTGGGAGCAGGTACAACGAAATGGGATCTCTCCAACAGATCCGTTGGAAATGGCCCGAGATCCCAGAGGTCGAGATTTTCACCTCCAGATTTCCGAAACCAGGGTAAAGTTATCCTGAGCCCACCTCCTTATGTAAATAAACATTGTGGCAACTTACACATATATACTGTATATAAGGTATTCCTATTCTCATATTTACTTGGTTTATGTCACATGTTCAATTGTGGCATATTATGTTCCTTCGATGCATCAACTGATACCCGCCTTATACCTGCATTATTTAGTAGGAAAAAACTGTGCAATACCCTCATGTTTTGCTAAAATTCTCTAAATGCTCCGCGTTTTGGGGGGGTATTTTTATGGAAATAACCGCAACTTTTTTGCTATGATCCAACTGAAAATATGGTCTTCATATGCATTGTAGAAGAGGATGAGATCTTTCCATCAAAGTTAAGATAACTGAAATCTGAGTCCGAAACTTTATGTTATGGTCTTATAAATCCCTCCTAAATTCTTACAACTTTTTGTGTATTAAGAATCACATAACTTGTGAGGTTTGATGGAAAGTTTTCATCCTCGTGTACAATTTATAGAATACATTCTCGTTGGATCATCACAAAAAAGGGGTGAGGATAATATGACCCTGGTTTCGGTGATCCCGGAGGTGTTAATGCCGGCCTCCGGGATCACCAACCATTTCTGGATGGGATCCGTTCGGGGAGCCCCGTTTTACCGTACTGACACACGTCAGTACCTCTGCATCAATCTTGGCCGTCGGTGATATCAGCTCATCCTGGCCATCCGCCAGCCTCCCGTCCTCCGGTATCACCATAAAAAGTGACGGGAGATCCCCTCCTCCGGGATCACCACCCTGGTGATTCCGGAGAAAGGGATCACCAGACTCCGGCTGATAACGGGGAAGTTATCAGCCTTCCGGAGATGCCGTCCTCCGGGATCACCTATCGATAATGCCATCCTCCGGGATCCCGGAGTGGCGGATGAGATTTGAATTCACTAAGATTTCAAATGGTTTTCAATGGTTTTTTAATGTTTAAGGGGAGATACGGCAGGGCTTTTTTTTTTCTTTACCTGTACTTGTTTGGGATGTTTTTTATCATCACTGTAGTTCTTGGATTATTTTGAATGTTTAAGGGGAGATATGGCAGGGCTTTGGATTATTTTGAATGTTTAAGGGGAGATATGGCAGGGCTTTTTTTTTCTTTACCTGTACTTGTTTGGGATGTTTTTGATCATCAATGTAGTTCTTGGATTATTTTGAATGTTTAAGGGGAGATATGGCAGGGCTTTTTTAATGTTTAAGGGGAGATATGGCAGGGTTTTTTTTTCTTTATCTGTACTTGTTTGAGATGTTTTTGATCATCAGTGTAGTTCTTGGATTATTCACATTCTTGAGTGCTTCAAACTCGTCAAAAGCATACTTTTTGATCATCAGTGTAGTTCTTGGATTATTCACATTCTTGAGTGCTTCAAACTCGTCAAAAGCATACTGTAGATAGGGCACAAAAAAACAATAGTCATTTTTCTTGGACGGATTTCTTCTGGCAGCAAAATTCTTCACACAATTTGATTCGTCAGATTGGAGATCGCAGCTTGCCAGGAAGCTAAGAAGTGGAATAAGCTAAGAAGCATAGCGTTAGAAATAGTGATAAAGAAACAACGCATTAGAAATAGTAAGAAAGAAACGGAGTTGTTGCATATGGCTTTCTCCATAGCCAGAGCTCGAGGCAGCGGCTGCAACAAGGAAATTTTTTCGTGGACGTTCTGATTCGTGGAGCCGCCTACTTTTGAGCCAGGTTGCTACGGGTTCTTCCAAATAAAGCTTATAGCAAAGCTTCTTGAGGAATTTTTTTTAGGTCTGAGAAAGCACAGATCTGAAGATGCCTGAGAAAGCACAGATGCTTGAGAAAGCACAGCTGAGATGCTTGAAAAAGCACAGCCGAAGATGTCTGAGAAAGCACTGTCGAAGATGCACGGGAAAGCACAAATTTGAAGAAGCCCATGTTTGAGACGGCTTTGAGAAACCAGGGAATAAGTAGCAGGATGCAGAGCCGAATGCAGAGGAACCGGATGCAGAGGAACCGGACCCTGTTCTCCGTATTGCCATGGATCAATCTTTTTTTGCTGCAGACAAAAGAGACTCGGACAAACCATACAAGAGAATCCCTGCTAAGCTGTGGAACAAAACCCTCGCCCAGCGCCTCGGCCTAGGAAAAGATCACCGGAGCTTTACCTCCGGAACTGGCAAAAACCAGAAGAGAGAGAGAGAGAAACAAAAGGGGGAAAGAAAAAAAGGGGGGAACGTGATGGAGAGTTTTTTTGTGATACCGGAGGTGGGGATCACCAACGGACGACTGGGATGCGATGTGAGATTCGACGACCTGGATTGAAGCAAGCCATCTGACATGTGTCAGTATGGCAGAACGGGGCTCCCCGAACGGAATCCGTCCAGAAATGGTGGTGATACCGGAGGCCGGGATTAACACCTCCGGGATCACCGAAACCAGGGTAAGATTATCCTCAGCCACAAAAAAGTTACGGTCATTTCCATAAAAATACCCCCCAAAACTAAGGACGTTTGGACAATTTTAGCAAAATATACGGGTATTTCACAATTTTTCCCTTTATTAATAACAAATATAAGAACTAGTGTCAACATCTGTAATTTTATTTTTATATACAAAATTTTATTCCAGATCTTAAGATTTACCTCTTTACAAAGGCTAGCCAAAAGGGAAGCAATTGGCATTATACAAGCAAGAGCAAACCCAAGTTGATGCCACACGAGAACCATTCAACAATTTGCCCCGAGCCTGCCCTCTCAAATACCAAACGTTGATTCCAAGTTTACAAATGCTTACACCTTTGCCATCGTGGCAAAGACAAAACAAGATTCAATGGCTATATTCCAAGGCATAATGCAGACATATTCCCCAAAAAAGGGGCATCTAGATATTTCTTTTGAGCTTTGTTTTGTTTTTAGTCCTAAATCGATGAGTGAAAGGCTCTATTGGCATGAGCTTTGTTTTGTCTTTAGTCTAAAATGGAGGAGTGAAAGGCTCTTTCATGCAAAAATACTTTAGGAGAGTCTATCATAAGGAATATTATTGTGGCAATTGCCAATTTTGCCATATAGAAGCCTAAAGAAACACACCTTTGAATTTAAGCATAAAGAAACATACCTTTGATCACCGTCCAGTAAGATTCTCTTCCATTTGCTGCAATTATTTGCATCTGAAAGGGACCTGAGAACAATCAATCAGAGCCTATAAATTCTGAAAGGGATTGAGAACAAGAAATCAAGCCTAAAAATTCTCAAAGAAGTTGAAGAGTCTAAGAAACCAGTAAGGAGCGGAAGCAAGGCAGTGTTGAAAAAAAAGCTATGGCTCAAGTATTGTCTGCAACTCACCATAAGCTGCATCTTCCAAAATTTTGCAGTGGCCCGGCAGACAAGAAGCTTGCAATAGCGCTGGTTAACAAGACGCAGGCAGTCCTAGACAGCCCGGCAGTCTACACAGAATTAGGGCATCCTATCCATGACGAAGATCCGCCGCAGCAAATCCAGAATGATCAAGCCCTGATTTTTGCACCAAATATTGCCGCCGGAATGCTGGTTTACAGCATCTGCGCCCGCGATTCTTCGCTCGTAATAATGTGGACTCCTGACGCCTGGAATCTGCGGGTTGTAGAAGGCCGATCCTCTGCTTCTGCCGTTGTTTTCAAGGATATGTTTAACAACGGTGCCAAGATCGGCGATGATTGGAAAGTTAAGGAAAATACCGGTTGCTACAAGGGAGTTCCTTACCTTCTTGAAGCTTCCAGAAAGGGCTTCGGCAGTCCGGGGCTCAAGATCAACCTCTCATGGAATGCACGACCATAGCCAGCTAACATCATAAATATCAGATATATACAGCAGTATTTTTAAATACTCTTTTTTATATACATATTGCAAAATTTGTAGTAAATGTTCTTGTTAGAATTTTAGGTGTTTAAAATGATTATTAGTCAAGAAATTTAGTGCAGCGGTCTTCCTTCGTATTGAATAGTCTTATATGTTATTCTACAGTGTGCTAGCATACCTATTACTGCCAAGGTTTTTCCCTTGAACACCCTTCGCGGCAGGGGTTTTTAATCTTGACAGTATGATTGCTGGCAATTCTTTGGCTAGGTCCCATAGGCCAATTGGTCCGTGGTCTTCGCGGACAGTAAAAAAAATCCTCCTCCTCCTTCTCCTCCTCCTCCATTTCTAAACTGTGGGGTTGGATTAAGGTACCACAAGGAGGTTTATTTGTGCCGGGTGAAAACATGTGGGAGACCATTACATTATTTGCAAGAGTTTATTTGACCCACATGTGTTCATACTCTAGCTTCAATTCTGTCTACCGATCATACCCTGACATGGGTATTTTTGCTTTAGGAATACCCTAAAATATTTATTATGTTCCTAATCTATCTTAAAGTGAAAGTACTAAACTATAATCAAAATGAAGTTCATATTACTCAATGGTTTGAATACCCACTTGGACGTAGTATAAGTGCCGGGGACTAAGGAGTTGCTCCTCCTTGATCGAAATAGAAGCGTGTCAATTAATGCAGAGACACAACTCAAGATAGACCATGTCTTGATTTTGGGCAATAGAAACCAGGAAGGGATATGTGTGACATTGTAGAGAGACAATTAGTGTGGATATATGCCATGGCTCAATTTTCTTTGAGATTCTCATGTTGATATTTTCTATAGCATCCTAATCATTACTGTCATTGTTTTTTCATGGCCTTTAGATTCTGCGGTCAAGATACCCTCAACAAAAATATCAATAAGCAATGGTCTTTGTAAAAAATCAAAGCACCATAGGTTCTGCCATTCAATAACACATAATTATTGGCTTTCACCCCAGTCCTCATTGGCCACATGAATGTACAGATCTCAATAATTTGAAGCAAAATGTTAAAGTTGGTTAACCTTGCTCTTAGGTAGAATTGGGTTGGACATGACTGATTCAACTTCTCAAGTTGCCGCTTCATAAAAGATTGTTAGAACATGATTACTGGGACAAAAAATGAATTATAATACAAAATTCCACGTTACATACTAGTTATTACATGCAAATCTCATAACGTTTTTTTTACATTTTTGGATTATTCCAAATGCAACAACAGAACCACACAAAGCTTTAAATAGCATAATCATGTTTAAGTGTTTTAAATAGCATAATCATGAATTTAACAGTAATCAATAGCTGAATAGATGCATCACATCTTCTATTAGGTAACCTCTTCTCAATTTTATCATTGTATATGTTAGGAAGCTATTGTATTCTCCACGTGGATCAGTTTTACTCCATGGGAAGTCTTCTTCTATTTTTTACATCAAAAAGGATATTAGGCAAAGATGTCCACTGGCATCATTCTTGTTTAATATAGCTGCAGAGGGTTTTTTCACAGCTTTTTATCCAAGCTTCAAAAGATGGTCTATTACAAGGGTTGAAAATGTGGGATGGATCTGAACAAATATGCAATCAGTATACATATTACTCTTTTCTCTTTTTACAAGCAGAGGAGGAGAACTTAATGAGTGCAAGTCAATTGCTTGATACTTTCTCTTTAGCATCAGGATGCCTCATTAATTGGAAGAAGTGTTCTGCACAGTGGGCAGGAGAAGACACACATTCTAATTGTTCCATGGAAAATCATTCCAGAAGGGGAAAGCTCCAAGCTCCTAGAAATCTCGGTTGGAATGTGAATGTTCCTATTTTTGGCATTTCATATGTTAAGGATTAAAGGGATGGAGAATAACAAAGCAGCGAATACAAACGGGCTTACTGTTGAGCAGGGTAGCCTTAAGGACGAATCTTCGCCAAAATGCTATATTTTTAGAGAATTAAAAAATTACAAACTATGGTTTAGTAGGGTCCGTTATAGATGAAAAAAATAAAATTAGCCAACATTTCTATAAACAAATCTCACTCCACTTGAAAATTCGCCATGTCCACTAAGTGGCACAACCATGGATTCGCCTTATGTTCTATCCTCCTTCTAGAAAATTCTCAAGTCGCCTAATATTCTAGGTTACTTCGTAACCTAATCTACTCACCATATCCATTCAGGTACATATGCTAATTTTAAGAGCTATATTTGTAGCTATTGTTATGCAATTCAGGTTACTAACGAAGAATTGGAGAGAAATTGTCTGTGACCACTTTGGTTTGCATTTTCTTACATACCTTCCTTTAATAGATTGGTTTTATCTACAAGGACAAAGCTACATTTTTATTTGAAAAGGTTAAATTGTGGTATTGCATCGTGCAACTATAGTTATAAAGTATTTTTTCCATTTGATTAGCTACGAGCTTACAAAATCTCCTTATATGTACTTGGAAAAAAAAAACACTTAAATCTTGGCTAATAAGATTGGTCATGATTCGTCTACATTTCGATGAGAATTATTCATATTTAGAAAACATTCACCAACATAACTAAACTTGTAAATCTATGATTCGCCTGACCTTCTAAATATGCTTACACAAATTTGGTCTTAAGGGCAACCCTGATGTTGAGATACTTAAATGGGGAGGCGATGCACTGTGTGAAAAGCTTGTAGAACTTTGTAATTCTGCATTGTTAAATGGCTGGTTTTCGAAAGGTTGGGGGGTAAGTAGAGTAGTGCCTGTGCATAGGTACCAAACATAATTGGGGGCTAAGTAGAGTAGTGCCTGTGCATACGTACCAAACATAATGTAAAAAATTATCGCACCATTCTCGTCAATAACGTGTTTGCAATGTTATTTGCCTCGATGATTGAGAAAGCAATTGCAGAATGGGCCGATGAAAATGAAATAAGAGCCTATGGACAAGCCGAATTTAGACATGAGCATTCAGCCATAGACCATTTGGTTAAATTGTGTGTAATTATTGAAGGAGCGAAAGGATAGGGAATAAAAGATTCCTTGCTTTTATAGACTTGGACAAAGCCTTTAACCGAGTAGACAGAGGAGACCTTGCTACCCGTCTGGAGTTGCTTAACGTGCTTTAGCGGTGGCCTGCCTTTATTGAGAAGGGTCATGGACTCGCTTGTTGCAGGATGTGGCGATGGTGGAGGTTCTAGGTGATTTATCCTTCACTTATTGTAATAGGAAGATTGGGACAAGCCGTGCATATGCTAGACATGATCGATGCTACGCTACTCTTGTTGCTCTGGACGGTGTGCCGGCTCATTATCCTCAGTTGATGTCTGGGCAGGGTATTGGTGTTCCCCGATCTTCTAGGACGGTGTTCCAGTTGAACACCCGGCTTCTGGGAGATGCGGACTTCTCGGCTCAGTGCCAGGACGTGTGGATGGACACTTTTTCATCGATGAGAGGCATGGCGGGTATGGTGGCAGCACTTGCTAGGGTGAAGCGCTTTGCTAAGGAGTATGGTAGGCAGCGTGTGCAGCAGGAGAGGCAGGAATTGCATAGTCTCTATCAGGAGTTGGAGCGGATCCGGGCGCACCCTTCTGATGGTGTTAGGGAGAATGTTGTGTTGCCGCGTATTATTGCTCTAGAGCAGGTTAAGGTTCGGGAAGCTCGTGTGAAAGCGGGCCTTACCTGGTTGAAGGAGGGGGATACGAGTTCATCAGTATTCTTTAGAGCAGCCAGGCAGAGGCGCTATGCGGCTTCTATGGCATCCCTTGTGTTGCCAGATGGCCGTACTCTGGTGGATCCTGCTGATCTGCAGCGGTATGTCCATGCTCATTTCTCGGGATTCTTTGCACAGCATGCACTTCCCTATGAGCAGGAGATGTAGGAGCTTGTGTTGGCAGCTGTTAGGCCGTCCATCCAGCCTCATCAGCGGGAGTACTTGGAGCAGGAGCTTTCGAGAGAAGATTTGGCGGTGGCATGTATGTGCATGGCTAAGGATAACTGCCCTGGGCTGGACGGCATCCCTGTGGAGTTCTTCTAGACTTATTGGGAGTGGGCTGGGGAGGCTATGTATCAGGTATATCTTGAACTGCTGCGCTCCTCTCATCTGAATAAGATGTTAAATACTGCATGCATTTCATTGATACCTAAGGTTAAGCAGTCGTCACCATTAATGATTGGAGGCCTATTTCCTTATTGTCCTCTGTGTATAAGATTATTGCTAAAGCCCTGGCAGAGAAGCTGAAGCCGGTATTGACCTCTTCTATCAGCAAGGTCCAGTCTGGTTTTGTTCTAGGAGGAACATTTTGACCAATGTTGCAGCTGCTTATGAGGGCCTGTATTGGGCGCGGAGAATAGGCCAAGGCATTGCTTACTTGAAGCGTGATTTTGCCAAGGCCTATGATAGCGTCCGTTGGGAGTTTTTGTCTGCTATGATGTTGGCATTAGGGTGTGGTCCGCGCTTCACGGATACGGTCATGAAGCTGCATAGGTCCGCACGCGCTACGGTGGTGTGTCAGGGTGAGCCTTCTGCCTTCTTCTCATTGGGCAGGGGTGTGCGTCATGGATGCCCTCTTGCTCCATTTTTGTTCACTATTGTGGCGGAGGCTTTGTCCCAGTTGCTTTTGGTTGCAGGGACGGAGTGGTGGATGGGCTTCGGATGCAGGATGGGAGTCAGCAAATCATTAATCAGTTTGCTTACGACACTTTCCTCTTCCTGGTGGCTGAAGAGAGGAATTTGCGGAACGTGAAGGGTTTGCTGGATACCTTTTCTTTTGCCTCGGGCATTCTATTGAATTGGGGAAAATGCTCAGCTCTATAGGCCTTGTCGACTTCGCCTCCACCTTGTTTGGCTCTCTTCCCTTGGAAAGTGCTTCTAGGTGATGTGTGTACGAAGCTGCTAGGCATTCCCTTTGGAGGAGATATTTCTATGGGGAGGGTGTGGGATGAGATTTTACAGGGGCTGCAGAAACATCTTAATTGTGGAAAGGCAGCAAGTTGTCCATGGCGAGTAGGATTACTGTTGCTAAGTCAGTGCTCTGTAGCATGCATGTGTACACATCATCTGCAATGCTAGCTCCTGAGGGTAAGATGCAGGCCTTGGACCTCATTGTTCAGAACTTTGTGTGGGGTGGGGACGATGAAGGGGCGGTGGTAAAGGTGGCTTGGTGGAAGTGCCTCCACCCCCGGGAAGATGGGGGTCTGGCCATTTTGGATTTGGCCCTGCACAGTAAGGTGTTAGTCTCCAAGTTTGTTTGGAGCATTCTGCTAAAGGGGGCATCGTCTCCTGGTGCAGCTTTGCTGCTGTTTATCATCACTCCTCTCCGTTCTTGTGGGTTCCTCTGCCCCCTACTCACTTGCCCTTAACTGCCACTGTCTGTGCATACTCGGACGCAGGCCCGTTGGAGGCAGGCTGGTGTGTGTACCTTGGAGGATTGGTATTTGGCGGGTCAGCTAGCTTGGTGGGAGTCTTTTCGAGCCCGTTTCCGACTGCGAGGCAGTGATCGGGCTATTTGGGAGCAGGTGGCGCGGAGTATTCCGCAGCACATACGTATAGTCCTTCAGGATGATGTGGTGGTGCAGATTTGGAAGGTCCATTCAGATGTTGCGGTCTCATGCTTTGTGCGGTCTTCTTATCAGGTGCTGGTAATCCATGACACTTTGCCCCCTTCGGGCAAGTGGTCCTTGCAACTCCCAGGCTCCTGTTGGCGCTCGGTCCGGACGTGGACTTGGTGTCCACTTCCCCCACCGAAGGTTAGGGTGCTGCTGTGGCAGGTGGTGCACCGTTATATCAGGGTGAACGCTCTTGTGAGCCGGTTTAGGCCATGTGTGAGTCCCCTTTGCCCTTGTTGTGGCCTTACCGTGAGACTGTGGAGCAATGTTTGGTTTTATGCCCCCCACCTGCAGGCAGCCTGGGATTGGGTCAGGGCTTTGTTTCAGGTGAGGTTGACTAGCCAGCAGTTATTGCTTCATGTATACCCTGTGGCATGGCCACTCCTTCGGAAGTAGGCTCTGCATCTGTGTGCGGCCTGGTTGGTGTGGCTGATCTGGAAGCGGCGACGGTTGTGGATCTTTCAGGGGGTTCAGCAGCATGTAGCCTCTCTTGTTCCCCGACTGAGGTACAAGCTCTTTCAGAGCTTTCTTGTGTTCCCGGGATCTGCGGAGCAGAAGTTTTCCATTTTGCGGGACTCCTTGGGTATTGTAGATATGGAGGGCCACTTTGTGCAGCAGTAGTGTTGATGTTTCTTTGTGAGTTGCCTATGGAGTGTCGAGGTACCGCTGTCTCTTTGGGGCAGTTCTTCTTCCTCCTCACTCGCTTTGTATCACCACCATTCTTTTAATATATTGGTGATATAGTTCTTAAAAAAAAGTTATTTAATGATATTATTGATTCCACTAGTTTCTTATACACATGCCATTTTATGTATAGATAATGTTCCAGGGCAGGCAGTTTCACCTGGTAAGGACCTGGCGAGTCCGTTAGGGCAAACCAAGGTCTGAGCCAAGCGAAATTGCCTTCCTGGCACATTCTCTAACATAATACTTTGGAGCAGATGCTATTCAACTTTGTGGAGCAGAAGCAAGCAACAATTTCAGGAAAATTATTGCAATTTTGTAGAGGCGAAATAGCCTCTGCCCGAACATTACAAAATGACAGCATGAGCTCTTCCACTCGAGAAGAGAGTCTGTTGAGGCGATCCATATTGACATGATATATTTTGACATGAAAGTTCATACCACCCTTTATCTTTTGTGTTTTAGTGTCCATCAACGCCTACATGTGACCCAACCCTTAGTTACTTCTATTGAGGCATGGTTTGGTGTATAGTATGTACTTTTGGGCATGGGCTAGTATGTATTATTTTTTTTACGTATGATATTCTAGACACATGCAATGATCGCGGTGTTTTATTCTAGGAGGGATTAAAGAAGAAGAAAAAAAAGATTTTTTTTTTTTTTATTATTATTTGAGATTAAGGCAGTAGTTTATATTACTTGCAGAAAGTTACATGAATATACAACAGCATCAAGGAAAAAAAACAAAAAACAAAAAAAAAAAACAAACCGTGATGCTACATTCCCACCCTTGAAGGTGTGGGTAAAATGAAAAGAAGGCCCACAGCTTATGACATCAAGTAATGAAGAAAACATCAAGTAGCAGGTAATAGTTTTAGGCAGCCGTTTTAGAGTTCAGAACTTAAGCATAACCCAGATCAAATTCCAGGATATTGACCTGCAACAAAGCAAAGATAGACTCCAGCTCATCTAGTTCGAATGGGGTGTGATCAAGGAATTGGAGCATGAGCTTGGAGATTTCTCAAAGTACTCTTCCCAGAGTGCAATAAACACCTGTTTCAGAGAAGAACTATTCCACCACCAAAGGTCTTCATTGTCCAGCACAATACCAATGGCAGTTTATGCCAGAATCCTTTGCTTCAGAGTCTTCATATTTTCTCAATCTGCCTCCTCATCCATTTAGCCAAAACAGGTTTTGGCTCATCCATCCCTAGACCAGATGGAATGACCAGCTCATGGTGGTTGTACATGAAGTCTGTCATCATCATCAATATCAGCATTAGTCAGAGACAATTCATAGAAAACATAAAAATCATAATAGATGCCAAGTGAGTCCCAGTGCGTATCATGTGCCAAGCCCTTAGCTTCCCTATGAACAATGGCATCTCAACAATCAGAGACTGGAAGCAAACTTTCAACCAAGTAAGACTGAAGGGCAGAGAATTATGATTTGCTATATTCATGTGTTTCCAGATTTCCCAAAGGGCAAGGAATATGATGGTGCCAGTAAAAGCATTTTGAAAGCATAGGTAGTCCAAGAAATCAGCAGCAGAGGAGCCTGTGGTGGCATCACAGAGGTTTCTGGCCCAGGACTATGGTAGCTAGCCTTGAGCACTGAAAGATATGTGGATTGGTCTCAATTTGAGAGCAGCCTAGATGACAAATGTCTGAGGCAATTGGATTGTTTCTAGCTACTCTTTCATTTGAGGAAAGACTTTGAATGAGTAAGAGCTAGCAAAAAAGAATGATCTTTTTGGCACAGTAAGCTGACCAACCAACTGTGATAAGTCTGGCAGCAGTTTCATTGGAGCAACCCCAGACTCTTTAGGCTTTCAAATCAGAGGATCAAAAAAAAGTTTGTAGATTCTTGAGACCTTATACAGCTTCTTGCCCTTGCAACTCCAAGAGAGAGGTTCAACTTTCAAGGTTATCTGTCCAACCTGCCAGAGCCTGAGAGGCAGCAATGTAAATTCTTCAATTGCTGAGAGTACACTGAATCTTTTGGATGATCTGATGCCAAGACAGCCATTGATTACCTTGTTTGAGATTTGAAATAGTACTAAGATCTGCAGTGCTCCATTCTTTGTACTTCTTGGAGTGTTTAAGCTAACATCCCGAATCATTGGGCTGCAAGTTATGGTGCCAAAAAAAATGAAGCTCTGGACTTACGTTATCGGATCTGCAAGAAAGAAGTGGGAGTTTTCGTTCAAGGCTTAAAAAATTCTTCTCATAACTCAAATACTAGTATGTTTGAGTGAGAGCTTCTTGAGTTTCGTACCATCTTGCTACAGCTTTACAGATATGGAGCTTTACACTTTTATCGCCTCTCTTCAGCATTATAGAGGACTTATGGGGTTCTTTCAGATGATATGAATCATTCGGCCTTCAGGGCTTGTTCTTAGTATCGTCATGTACTATTTCGTTACTATGTGGGAAGATTCATGAGATCTTCAAGTGTATCAGCTTCAAGAGCAATCCATAGTAAGTTTTTTGTTAGTAGAGAATCAAGATGCTTAGATTACTTCTGTAGTAATTCTCTATTAACATCAAACATTGTACT